>JAUPMG010114302.1:0-11931 GCA_031762675.1 Pachysandra terminalis | reverse complement strand
ATTGCTACAACACATTGGAAACAATCAAAATTTCAATGGATATTTCTAAAAGAAGAATATTTTGTTTAAACGAAATCGTTAAAAGAAGAATTGAATGTTAAATAACTATCTGGACTGTCCCGGTATGACATTTGAATTTTAATTAACTATCTGGACTGTCCGGGTTGAGATTTGAATTTTAAATAACTATTTGGACTGTCCCGGTAGAAAATTTGAACGTTAAATTTCCCTATCCTATCTGAACTGTCCCGATATGGAATTTGTATGTTAAATTTCCCTATCTGGACTGTCCGGTTTGAGATTTGAATGTTCAATAACCATCTGGACTGTCCCGATATGGGATTTGTATGTTAAATAACTATCTGGACTGTCCCGTATGGGATTTGTATGTTAAATTTTCCTATCTATACTGTCCTGGTATGGGATTTGTATGTGAAATAATTATCTGAACAGTCCGGTTTGAGATCTGAATGTTAAATAACTATCTGGATTGTCCCAGTATGAGATTTGAATTTTAAATAACTATCTGGACTGTCCCGGTATGAGATTCGAATTTTAAATAACTATCTGGAGTATCCCAGTTTGAGATTTGAACTACTTCTAGTTGTTCTAGAAGCTGTTTAGACCCCTCCTAATTTTATCGAGATTGCTCCAAACAGACGTTTTAACCGACTCGTGATAATTACTTTCATTCACAGCTAGACCAATTTGTTCGAACTTTCCCAACCAAATAAATAGGTTAGATAATCATTGTATTAGACCTAAGGGTCTAGACACCTATACGACTAATTCCCTAGAATTATTTACTATGATTTTACAATCACAGCTCCCAAAACTAGGATCGTATGACTAGGAGCAAACCAAACAATTAAAAGAATTTAATTCTATATGGCCAATTAAAAGATCTAAATAAAAAAAAATAAAAAAAAAACTATAGATCTCAAAAATATTAAAGGAGTATGTGTTTTTCTTTGCTCTATTTGGCCGATTAAAAGATCCAATTGAGTATGTATTTGTTTCTCTATTCTATAGAGATATTTACAAAGATTGGATCAGCCAAGTCTAAGCTGGTTGTGAATAAAAGGGAAAAAATCTTCATTTAGAAACCCTAGCTTTAATAAGACTAACAGGAAAAAAAATCAAACAAGCAAGAAAATATTTCTCTCAAATGGGTGTCTCAAACAAAGGCAAAAAACCTGTAAATTATAGAAATGGGTATTGTGAATAAAAGGGAAAAAAAATCTTCATTTTGATTCCTAATTTTTTATTATCAACAAAAATTAGGGATGTCTCATCCAAATAACACTACATAGATGGAAGTGATAGCAATGTGAAGAAACCCTAGCTTCAACATTCAATAGGGAAAATTTAAGCAGAAAAATAAGTTGGAAAAAAAATGATCAGATGATACAAAAAGAACGACAAAAAATACAACTCGCCGGAAAAATGATTTGGGCTGATGTTGCTATCGGAGAAGATCGTCGGATGATTGTTGGTGAAGAAGAAAACGTCAATGTTAGAAAGAGCTAGGGTTTCGAAGAGGGAGAAGGGGTTTACTTGCTTGTTTCGGCTAGGGATTTGAAGAGGGAGCGCTGGCTGTTATAGTGGAAATGGAAAAGAGATAGGGTGAGCTTCGTATGGAGAGAGAAAGAGGGAGGGAGAGGATTTTCGTTTGGAGAGAGAAAGAGAGGGAGGGAAAGGTAGTTTAAGTATTTTTTATTTTAAAAGCAAATACGGGAGACATAAACTGACGCTTCCTCAGTCATATGACAGAGAGCCGTATTGCAAATAGTATAATATAAATATATTGCACTAGTAATTTGTTTTGATCAATATACTTTTGTGCAATAAATTTCCCAAAATAAGGAATTTTGATAATTTTTCCAACAAAAAAAAAAAAATAGAGAGAGAGAGACTATTCGTTTGCGTTAGAGGAAGGTTTTCTGTAGAGTTTGGGGACGGAGTTTTGCGTAATAGAACCTACTGAGAGAGCTTCTAGAGCTTGAACCTGTATCCTACTCCTTGCTTAGATAACCTTTACTAATTATTTATGTAAAAGACGGTAATATCCCTCCTTATAGAAGATGTCAAGTCAAGAGTCAACCATTTCGGAAGATCACAACCATTTCGTCTATACACCTTCATCTTTCGCCCTTAATTATTGTGATTGTATGACCATCATATGTGGTAGGGTCCAGACTTTTATCCACAAGTCAAACCTTAGAAATTGAGGGATATTTATGTCCTTTGGATGGTAGTTGGGGTGGGATCCCGTATCTGTTCAAAGTCAAGGGGCATTATAGTCATTTTCTAATAAAAATAACGGCGACGGCGTCAACGCCTCCGTGTAACAGTTTTTGCTGTATTTTCGCATTCCTACTTAACGCGTTAGGAGAAAAAACGATACCAAAGAAACGCTCTACTGTGCTTATATTTTCAGTCGTTGTTTACACTAAAACAAGAAGAGCCGGAGCAACTTGGAAGCAAACAAAACTGGGCTGGCAATAGCGTTAGATATAAGTCTTTACTACTTCCTTTTCCTTGTTACTGTTGGTAGTTTTTCTTTCAAAAGAACAGAATGATCCAGTGTATCTGCAATAAGAGATATTAATCTGATTACTTACCAGCCACCGATCTAGAATCCGATGGCTAGGATTCCCATTATATTAACCTTTTAATATGAACTTTTAGTAGTTTTTCCTATTACTCGATCAATTCAATTAAGGTAGGTAGAAATCCATGGCTTGCTAATGATTTTATTACATACTTTTGACAGTCTTGACTACTTAAGCAACATTTTTATTATGTTAACTGATGTTTTGTTCTAAATGGTCAATAAAATGGGGTGAAACAGATCAATCAAACCACAACCACCTTACCTTCTCTATGGAAATTTGCCTAACATTACATAATCTTTTTTTTTCCTTTTGCATGTTTTCAAGATTCTAAACTGTTTGACTGTAACTAATATCAAAGAAAAATATATTTGATATCATTACAAGTTAGTTTCCTTTTCAAGAGATTAGTTATCTTTTGTCTTTTCTTTATAATTCTCAAGATTAATTGGTGATTAATGTTAATTAGATTCACAATGGTTTAGATTCAATATTACATTGTCCGTTTAATAATGCTTCTGATGAGAGCATATCAAATGGAGCGTGGAGGCTACAGAATCAGTTAGAGTGTGCATGTGTGCGCACTATATGCTCACATGTTCTCACAGATGCGCAAGAGCATGTGGATGCATGTCGAGCATGTGCCAACACTCCAGACTATAGCTTCCATGCTTTGGACGGTATGCTTTACCTAATGTGATATTCTAGCCTCCACGCTTCAGACAATATGCTTCATCTACCCATCACATCATCTTTGTAAGATATTACATCGATGGTACGTCCCACATCAATGTACATTACAGTCATATCTAGTGTTTAATGTCTGTTAGGTAAAGAACTACTTTTCTCGTTCTCGCTATAACATTCTATTTACGTGTACAAAAAGGAACAGGTTAGAGAGAATCTGCATGCGTGTCAACGTTGAAGCTAATTGTAAGAAATTTTGGGGCTTGGTGGTTAAGTTATTTCTTCTTTATTGTAAGTATGATAGGCATACGTAACAAAAAAATTGCGACTCATCAAGACAGTGTTAGCCACGTGTCGAAGCGTTTGTCAGAAATGTGAAAAGGATCGCTTGTTGACGTGGAAACTAACTCTTAATATCTGCGCAAGAGTCGGAATCTATGGAAAGGGGTGAGGATCTCCTCATGTGAGAGGAAATAACCTCGATTTGCACACATAGAGCAATTCAAGTGAGGACAAAATCACATGAAGATCTCTTATATAACTTGACGACAAAATCATAATTTTACCCTTGAAGTTATTTCAATATCACATGACGATCTCTTATATACCAATACAGATGGAAAGGTAGAAGAGATAAAGGCTCAGATCTCATAGGGATGATTGAGGATCTTAGGCGACCCGGATCACAAGAAACCCTTTATGATCCACCACAAGATATCGACACCTATCCTAAGCAGCTCACAAATTGTAATGCATATGGACCTCCTAGAGTTCACTTATTTCTTGAGTTTTTAAAGTTATAAGTTGGGTCCACGTATGGACTTGTAACAAAGCACATGAGGCTTTCTATGATCCTGATCACATAAGATCCTCACCCTATAAGGATGGGGTTCAACTTCAAATTGATGGGTTCGACTTGGTTCAGTTGTCAAACCAAGATAAAAGCAAATTACAGTGAATTAAACCAAAGTAGAAACTGATATATCAAACCAGAAACCAAACCAAGTATGTTCGGCTCAATTTCATTGGCTTGACACCCCTATCCTCGTGGGGCGCGACTTAATTATTTAAGACACATGTGTCTTCCGATTGAGTAAACAAGCAAGAAAAACTCTGCTCGTCCCGTTCCTTTAGGGTACTTCTAGAAGAAGAATAGACGGCGGCTCACATGTTATCTGTCACAAGAGATCCCCTTCATGAGCCGGATCCTCTGTTAGAGAAGACCTTGTTGTGACGTAATTATCTAAGACACATGTCTCTTCCGATTGAGTAAACAAGCAAGAAAAACTGTGTTCGTCCCGTTCCCTTAGGGTACTTCTAGAAGAAGAATAGACTACGATTTCGATGGTCCTATCTAATTGGGCAGTTCGAAGAGGGCCCCACCAACCAACCAAACGGACATCAGGACGTGGCATGAAGCTTTAATTATTTGCCGTTCGTGTCTTCACAACTAACAATAACACATTTTCTTTATTATTGCTTTGATTTCATCTCCTCAAATTCGAAAATCCGATCATTGGATGAATATATAATAATAAATATGAGATAAGAGAAGATGCATGCACAGAATATGATTTAAGACTTCAAAGCAAGAGAGAGCGAGAGAGAGAAGAAAGATACAAGGTAGTAGTTGAAGGAGCAAGAATCTGTGTTGTTAGTATAAAGAAAATGAGGATCGAGTAAGACAAGAGACAAGAAAGTGTAGTAGAAGTCTTGGAAGAAGATGCGTGAACCAGAAGCTCATGAAGGGGACGTATCGAATCTAACTAGTCGTGCATGGCACGGTATATATATGAAGGGTTTTGGGTTTGCATGTCTTTGTCTCCATGACCATCCAATCATTACGCAACAACATGTACATATCCGGGTATTTGTCATGTACCTCGATGCCATTCAATATAGGACATGTCAATAGGGATGGGAGCGCTGCGGTGCTCGAAAAACCTTAACTTGCCTCTAAAGGAGCTCCCTAATGCCAAACCATAGTTTTAAATTTGACCGAAATTTTTCGAAATTTTGATTTCTGATATGGTTGACGAATTGCGAAACGACATTATTTCAGGTTGAATTATTTTGCGAAATAAAGTGAGCGAAATTGACAAAATTTTGGCAAAATCTCAACGAAATATTTTTACTTTGCCCAATTTTATTTCTCCCAAAATCTGCACTTTTTCAACGAAATTTTCTACCGGAATAAATTCAAAGCCTAGTTAAAAATTTAAAAAAAAAAGTAAAAAATACATCTAAACTCTATAAATACCATCAAGTTGTCATTTTTTTCACCATTCATTTTTTATCCAAAGCTCCCAAGTCCCATTATTTTATTAATTATTATATATAATAAATATTATTGCTATTTTTTTTTTTTTTTGGCTTATACAGGTACACAAATGGATTTTGAACCCGCATAAATTAAAGAAAATCAAGAAATAAAGTTTAAAATTTCAGTTTAAACTTTTATACATATTGTATTTTTTTTTAGATGTTAGAATTTGAATCCAATATATTTTGGATACTTGTATACTTTTTAGATGTTGTAACATAAATGTTGTATTTATTAGTTGTAAACTTTTGTATTATTTCACATTGTTAATCAAAATACTATTTGTTGTTTTTTTTTAAATTTGTATGTTTATAAATAATATATATTTTAATGAAGATATTACTTAGTACTTGTTAAAAAAAAGAACAAAAAAAAAGGAAATTGGCTAAAATTAAGTCTTATATTAAAATACTTTAAATTAAAAAAAGTGAATTTATTTCGGCGAAATATCCGAAATTTCAGACCATTATTTCATTCAAATATTTTAATCAAAAAAAAAAAATTCATCGAAATTTCGGATATTTTGGTTTCGTTTGTGTCTCTGAAATCCTTGAAAAATCCGAAATATAAAACTATGTGCCAACCCCACTCCTAATTGGTTTGTATATAAAATTCTATATCCATATTCCTATATTTTATATAATATATTAATATGAATTATACATGTTAATTTTTTTTTGGTAGGATACATGTTAATATATTGTACTCTATAATAACAATCATCAATTATAATATTGTTGCATTTGAATTAAGCTAATTCTAATTCATTGAGAATTGGAATTGAGTATAATTGAGATTTTTATGATTGGATGTCAAAAAATAATTGGAATTTGGATTTTCTTTTCTTACGAGGAATGGGGATGATGAGTAATGAACATGAGAATGGTATAAGAATGGTTTTTTTATTTTTTTTCTTATTTATTTTTATTTATTATTTTTTTTTTATTTTTTTTTTTGCATATTAAAGATAGAGCTAGTAAATCTGACCGACCCAATCCATTTGAAATCCACGAGATAGAGAATTGCAATTAATAGCCTCCCCCTTGAATTCGGTAGCTTCAAAAATAGCCTACAAATGAATTCTATGGAATTCATGTAGAATTCCAATTCCAATTCCTTAATGCACTCCCAAACGGAAAAATTGAAATTGGAGGCCCCAATTCCACCTTCAATTCCACAAATCAATCGGGCCCTAAGCTTCTTTGTAAGTCGAGCCTTTTACGAGCTGAGCTTTTACAAATCGAGCTTTTGCGAGCTGAGCCAGAGCCCAAAATATTTTAACAAGCCTGAACCGATCCAGAGTCTTAAAAATTTTAACGAGCTCGAGCCTTGCTCAAGATTTATGATTTCGAACCGAACTAAGTAAAGCTTATCTCGTTTACTACCCTACTCATCAGGGGTGGAGCCAGAAAGTTTTTGGGGGGGGGCCAAATAAAATTACAAATGGCGAAAAAAAAAAAAAGAACTCTAATGTGCTTCATTAATTATTGCTCGGTGATTTTGTTCTAGAAGACCGAAATCAAATTTCGAGAGGAATTTTTTATAGATATTTTTTATTTATATGAAAGAAGTAGTAAAATTTCATTGAAAATATTATGAAATTTTGATGATTTAAACAAAATAATTTATTATTTTTTTAAATACTATTTTAACCAAAAGTAATTATTTCAATAATTTTTAAACTTTTTTTGTCAACATTGTTCGAAATCTTTTAGAGCAAAATTTTATGATTTCGATTTGCTTACCTAAACGAATTTAAAAATTAAATTTTTAATTTTATGATTTCGGTTTGACATTTAAATTTTTTAATTAAATACTAAGAGAAAATAAAAATATAATAAAATATAAGATTATAAAGTTTTATATAAAAGAATTAAGAGAGATTATATATGCACAACATAAAAATTTACGGTATAAATAAATATATCGAAAAATAAATAAGTATATGACTTTAATTTTATTAAAATATATGTATAGATTGTCAGGACTTTGGGGAGCCATGGCCCCTTTGGCTTTGCCCCTGCTACTCACGAGTTGCCAAACCCTAAGCATTAAATGTAAATTACCCGTTTAACCCACCCATTGCCATCCCTACATGTGGATTACATGTATGGATAGGCCTGTCAACGGATCGGATCATGATCCGGATCTGATCCGAATCCGAACCGATAATGCCAGATTCGGTAGAGGATTTTAGTGATTCGATCCGAATAAAAATGATCCGATCCGGTCCGATTATAATTTATAATGAAAATAAACATTGGGGGGTGAGACTTGAACCTTGCACCTTCCGTTAAAAATCTTAGTGCCTTACCACCAATTCTCAATTGCATATTTAGATTATATAAATACAATTTACGGGTGATCGGATCGGATTCGGATATTTCGATTTCACTATCGGATATAATTCAAATCACCTATATCATGATCCGTTAGATTTCGGATCGGATTCGGATTTTCGGATTTCGCTATCGGATCGAACTCGGATCACTTGCGATTCGGTCCGAATCCGACCCGTTGACAAGCCTATGTATGGATCACCAGTGGGCCCACACATGAAAAAGCAATATATAGATTCAAGTCAGCTTGCTGCCCACACTCTGAATTGGGTTATGAACGGGTTTGGTACAGGGTGGATTAGGGTTGTACAACGGCCGGGCAGTCCGGTGTTATTGTATTGTGCCTTGAGTCTATGGCCCACGGCATGGTACAATTAGATCCGGCTCAACCTACCAAATGAAGGCCGAAGCACAGGCCCAACATGGCACGTCCCAAAAAGTACTGTGCCTATCGGATCGGACCATAGGACCCTAGATTAGGCATGGCACGATTATTATGCTGTGTACCCGTTGGACACCCCTAGAGTGGACTCCAATACGTGTAGGCCTGTGGCTTAAGGTTGGCCAAAACCCACCCTAAGCTCTACTGACCTTTCAAGCCATGATTCTAATGAAGAGCTTTACTCAAATGTCGATCCTATTGAAGCAGTGAATTCCTTGCTTTTTTCCAAATTGCTTCATGCGGTAGTCAGTTTAGGGTGTTTTTGGCATTGCTTCTTGGAGCCTTAGAATTGATTCCCGAGTCTAAAAGCACTTCAAATAAACAAATAAGTGTTTGGTAAACTCAAGTGAAAAGCGTTTCTACAAGAATCGCTTCATCCAAACATTAGTTTTTTTGAAGCTATTACTTCTTGCTTCTGAAATCACGTTTGTGAGAATCAGTTTAAAATTTTAATGAAATATATCTTATGGTCTTGTATGCCCCTTTAATACTTTTAAAATACTTATTTTACCCATGTTATTATTCACGAACAAAATTCCTACTGAATATAGATTTCCTACTCTACACAAGATTCCCACAAATCTAACTTCGAAGCGCCTCTTTAAGAGGTGTTTAGCAAACATCTTCTATTTCTCTTAAGAAACTCATATAAAGTGCTTCATAAGAATTAATTTTAAAAGAATCGCTTCTCCTTCCAAGAAGCAACCCCCACACACGCCCTTAGTCACTTAAGTGGCATTTTTTTTCAATGAGACTATTTGATTCTCATATTTTTTTATATAATATCTGTTTTCCCCCTTCCTTCTTAGAGACCTAAAAGCTGTTCTTAAATAGGGATTTACTAAATGTTATATTTTCATCAATAATAACTTTTACAAAGCGTTTCATAAGAATAAATTCTAAAGGAATCACTTCTCATTTTAGGAAGCAAAGCCAAACATGACCTTAACCTCTAAAATCTTTTGATTAGATAGACAAGTTGTTCCTTTTAATTAGAATTGAGCTCTGAAATTTGAATGTGGCAAACATATACAACGATCAGGACCTATCTATGTGGATATTATGAATTGGATGGATATTGAAAACCCTTTAAATAAGAGTATTACAAATATAAATACATGCATCAAATATGGCTTTCATAGCTCAGTTGGTTAGAGCACCTATTTAGTAAGCGGGAGGTCTTGAGTTCACCTCTCAATGAAAGCAATAATATTTTTATTTTTTTTTATTATTAAAATCAACACAAAGTCAGAACATTAAATAAATAAGACCTTTTAAATATATAACTTTGTGAAGGAATAACCTGAACAAGATCCATTTACAAAAATTAAAAAAAAAGTTATACAAATAAAAATTCCTATTTTCTTTCTATTGTTTTTCTTTTTCTTTTTCCGGTTAGGTCCATAACAGAATCGGATCCCCTGTTAGGAGCCTAACAGGGTTTCTCCTGTTAGGTGGATAGGAGAGGAACACGCCTTCATGGGGGACTACCACTAAAACTGGTGACCTGCTAATTTAAAAATCCTAAAAAAAGGTGAACTCTAAGGGGCCCACCACATCAACCGGTTTGGCAGGTCACCAATTTTAGTGGTGGGCCCCCATGGACACGTGTTCATCTCTTGTGCACCTAACAGGAGAAATCCTGTTAAGCTCCTAACATAGGATCCGCTTCTGTCTGTAACACTATCTACGTGAAGATTCTCTGCGTCCATTTCTACAGTATTTGAGGAATCTTGATGACCTAGAAAAATACAATATGCTCTCACAAGATCCAAAACGGTGGATCCCTCTTCCCATCTTACCGTGTATGTGCATATGTACGCCACACATTCACTTATTTGTCACATAATCATTAAAACAAAAAATCAATTACATATTCATATACGCATGTTCTAACTGATATTCCACCGTTTTCGTTTCAAGACTTATCTGGCCAAATTAGACTAAACATAGAATATAAGGCCTAGTTTTGGGCCTAAAAAAAAAAGCCCAACTATACCATAACTTGGTTTTTAGAATTGGACTTGCGCGGTTATCCAGTTCGCCGGATTTTGAACGAATGCAACAACCTTAAATTGGTGTTTGGCCGTTATAACAGACTCCGGGACAAAGAGATTGGTGACGTTTGAACTGTTTTGCTTTGGAACAGAATTGGACCCACCAACTCATGCATGCACTGTAAATATGATTTAAGCAAATTGCTTTCACAACTTTTTTTTCCCTATCTGTGAAAGTGAAATCTATTGAAAAACTTGGATGAATGCTTTGAAAGAAGAATATTAAAATTAACCAATCAAATGATATATTCTACATGTAAATTATGCTATATGCGGGGCCCTTTCAGTGGTTGATCGTGATATTTTAGGGCTATGATCTTGATGGTTTCTGTCTTTGGCTCGCTAAAAGATAATAGAGTCAATAATGATTTAGAAAAAAAAAAGGAATTGATATTGTTATCAGGCGGGCTAATTTAATCCCACTTTACACGTAGCGTCCGATTACGAGCACGTATACGCGTTTTGGGTATACTCACACGCTGGATCATTCCAAAAAGCTGTAACAGTTGTACAGCTGTTCCTTTCACGTGTTAGCTGTCAACAGCTACGTACGATGATTAGACCATTTGGTGAAAAGGTAAGATTTGAAACGTCAAAGAGATATCTGACCGTTCTTATCACCAGAAAAAAGGTAATAGCTTCTCAAGGAAGCTACCTTTTTTGAATTCCAGCTTGTGGGGGGATGCCACGTGTCCCAAACCCGACAAACACGTAATTTCCGCCCTTTTGAAGTATTCAAAAGGCCAAGGACTTATGTTCTCGCGGCATGCTGCTTTCGGGACACCCGAAGGAAGGAGAATCTTACTCTTCCCTCGACGGACCTCATTTACTCGAAGGACGAATTTAGGGGACTGCTACCCCTAATAGACTCCTCAAAAGTTATGATCTCAATGGATCATCGAAGTCATATCCATTTACCCTTTAGAATAGACTTCAAGTGATTTATTCCATACCTTTACATTTTAAAGGTATTTTTTATGCAAGGAAAGATCCTCGAGGGAACCTTCCATACCTTCGAACTCGGGAGTCATGGTTAGATCATATCCATAGGCTTCGAAGGACTGTTCTGTACGTTTTGTCTTGAAGGATCACAAGGCAGGTGTATTCAATCCGAGGGACAACCTCGACGGACAAATCCGAGGGACAACCTTGACTGACAAATCCGAGGGACAACTTCGACGGACGATTCCGGAGGAAGTCTTTCCAAGACTAACCACCTCCAGATGGTCAATTCGAATGAGGTATTTTCCCTCCCGCTAAGGATGAATTCGAATGAGGAATATCCTTTCCTCCTGAGACGAATTCCAGGCTAACCACCTCGAGAGGGTCAACTCATCAAGGCTTGTCACCCCAAAAAGACTAACCACCTCCAGATGGTCAATTCGAAGGAGCCATTGAAGAGGATCTGAAACCTCTGATCCAAAGCTCTGAATTAAAAACCAGATTTCGTAACCCTAAAACAACAGTG
>JAUPMG010114281.1:0-11931 GCA_031762675.1 Pachysandra terminalis | reverse complement strand
TCATAAAGGAAGTTATCGTCAAAACGCAGGAATCCCTACCTCGTTTACGCAGATTTGATGTAGATAGATTTCCAGCAACGAAGATCACCAATCTTCTTTTCCTTCTTCTTCTTCTTCTTCTCGAAACCAGATTACTGCAAACCCTTTTTCCTCTCCTTTTTTGATCGTATGAAACACTTTCTATCTCCTAGATAGAACTTATGTTAATGGGATATCCATTATCTCCCTCTCTTTAATTCAAATTAGGTAGTAAAAGTCTATAGTACCCTTACCTTGCCCAATAAACCTATTCGGCCAGCCCTCTTGATTTCTAATTCAGTTGAGCTAGGTCCAGGCCCATTACACCTAAATCACATAATAAAATAATCAATCATTAACTTATCATATTTACACATAGGTCCATTCCAGCCCTTTTAATATCAATTAACTTCTAAGGTATTAATTAGGATTAACTACCCTTTAATAATTAAATTAAATGGTTTGGTCAGGGTCACTACATCCAGCTTTTTCTATTTTCGACAAAATTTCAAAATCTAGTTTATATATCTTAAAACAGAATTTTTCTTAATCTTCTACATTATAATATTTTGTTTTACTCAACAACTTGTCTGATTATAAATTTATATTTTATTTTATTTTATTATTTTTTATTTTTAGTAAGTTGTTGAATCATAGGAAAGCAATATATTTCGATATATTTTTCTATACTTTCAATCTTCACTTAATATTAATGAGGGAAAACATGGAAGATATTATTACTACTTTTAGAAACATTACTCCATGGTAATCCTTCATCTTCCTAGCGTTAAATCAAATAACAATTGATTTAGGTACACAGAGACTACGGAGAAAACCACTTAATTATCCTTTCAAACTCTACATAAGTATACGATACCATGAATATAATAGATATAATAATCCGATATTTTTCACATATGAATAGTCTTACCTTTCCTAAAAATCTTGAGATCACAACTGATCCGTTCTCCATAACCATGCAAACTAGAACTTTTCCCCTTAATTATTTTGTCAACCAATCTCTAATGTAACCCAAATGATTTTACCAGAAAACCAAATTTTTATGATTTGTAAATGCCAAATAGACCCTAACGTGTAACCCAAAATGTTTCTGGTTTCTAACTCCAATGATTTACCATAAACTAAATCTTATAATTTTAGATGCCTAACAGGCCCTAAGGTGTAAACATAAATTTTCTTGCTTAATTCATATATAATCATAAGCATTCCATTCATAATCAATCAACCATTATCATATTAAATCAAATCAATATATAGAGTTTCACGCTTTAAATCTCTAAAACATGTTTATATGATTAAATAAAAAAAAATCAAATCAAGCCCATCTACTAAAAATCAAATACCAAATACACAACCGTAATGAACAACGCATGGTCACACCATTACAAATCAAGCCCATCTTCTAATAATCAAATACACAACCGTAAGGGACTACGCAAGGTCACACCATTACAAATCAAGCCTATCTACTAAATATCAAATATCAAATTTATATTCTCATAAATCCTTCAAAGAATTTAGAATAAAATCTCTTATTCACATTCTTGTTCATGAATTAATTCAGTGATAAAATTGCAATCCGGATTTACAGTCAATAGACTGTGATAAAATAATGAGATTCATGCTTCACAACCCTATCAATCAATATAGAATAATAATTCAGATTATGCATTAATGGATAAATCAAACATCTTAGAATGAAAACTTAAATTTATACCTTTATCATCCAAAAAGGCTATTGTAAAATAGGAATCCATTTTCAAGAAACATAAAAAATATCTCAATAGATGTAGTAGAAATTAAATGTTACACATTAAGCATAGCAAGTTCATGTCATCATGAGAAAGTCATATACATTTTCCGATTATACTCAACACAATAAACATTTAATTCTACCAATAAACAATTAATTCTATTAATGTAACATGAAAGATCTCATGGAGCATGGAGTAACATTCTTATAAATGTTTTCCTTACTACGAACAAGAAATCACACTCATGACATAGAAAGACAATAAGTGATAAATTAATAATGTCTCTCCTCCCTTAGGCGGTCCTCTACCATCAATCCAAAGTTCAAGGATTTATGTATGTGCATCTAGAATAATCCCATCACCCTAGAAGAAAATTAAGGATCACACTCTTAAGTTTGTTATGGAAGGTTCTGCTTATCACATCACATAATCATCACAATATTTTAATACATACTTTACGGTTTCTATCCAACCCGAAAGCCATAAATGCGTTATTTTCAAGTGAGCTTGAAGTGGCGGCCATTCCACAACCAACTACCTTTAAAGAAAAAGCACATAGGCCCTCACCAAGATGTACTACTCCTCACTAATGTTATATAGAACTCATATAAGCAAATCTCATAATAACAAAGCGTACAACCATGCTATCACACAACAACAATCTAGACCTAAGTCACTAGAACGCCGAGTGGGTGCGGGTGCGGGAGCGAAAGCGCGAGAGTGTCAAACTTGAAAATAACTTGTAATCTAGAGGGCCTACAGAGCGTCTATGTATAAAAAAATTATAATTTATATAAAAAATATTTTAATTTCTATTCTTATGCTCAATCACTATACAACAAAAGGAAATGATACAAATTTATTTTCCTATCAATTTAGTTTAACCATATTTTTATGATTTATTTTTATATTTTCAGAAAACCCCAACATATTACAAGAAAACCCCTTTAGTACAGTTATATATAAAGTCTATTTTTATATTTCATAAAAACCCCCTTGAAAATTACAAACAAAACCCTCATCAATCCTTTCCCAATCCGCGGATTGGGAACGTTTCTGCGCTTGAACGCGGAATCGCTTTCTGAGCGCCAAAACGTCCCCCCATATAGGACGGATTGTGTGATTTAGATCTGGACTCCTCTATCTATATATCACCAAACAATTCAACAAACACAAGAAATCAAACATCCCACCTTGTACACACAACACACAATTCATCGATGTGATTCCTAGGTTCACATGTTTTTATGTTCTTTCCTAGGTTTCACTAGACTCTAGAGCCTTTAGATTCATAACTCAAATCTAGAGATCCAATACCAATTTTTCACGCCCCAAAAATTGTAGCACAAATCCCTATACGGGAGGCATGGATCTTGAGGTGAGACCTTCGGGTTCCAACCAAGGAACGTGGATATCAGTATCAATGCCACACACAAATTATAATGAAATAAAAATTCAATTTCTATTAATAGATCAAAGTGTGTAAAAATAACTACATAAATCCAACGACTTCATAAGAGTTTACAAATTCCCACTGAACCAATAAATCAATCTAAATATTCATCATTCAAATTACAACTCGAATAAATCCATAAATAAAATAATATAAAAGAGTTCTAAATTCAGCAATGAGCAAAGCATCACGTCAATCCACATCCACATCATTCGACTGCCTATCAACCTGCCAACATTAGACGTTGCATGAACTTGGGAGGCTTAGTAAGAAAACGTATACCAAATATATAAGATTCTCATAAGGTTGCAATAAATACAAATCATATAATCACATAATGAAGGTAAGAACTAAAAAGCATAAGAGATATAAATAAATAAAGATGAAACGATGATGTGTGGTATGCCATAAGGAATGCGTCAATCACATGCATTTAGAATGACATGTTCATAAAATGGAATTCAAGCATGACCCTAAACCTAATGAAATGACTAGATTAATGTGTCATATTAAGTTGGCCTTTTCGATCAACCTATCTTCACTATGCATCTTTTAATTCGGGGAAATGTCACCGTGGAGTAGCCGAACACCCTTCTCTTCATTTAGGGGGATTCTTCTCAGCCCCATTCTATAAACCCCTGGGAGAAAGGAAACCCTGACTAAATTTTTGGGAATCACAACCCATGGTACAATACAACCCTTGACTGAATTTTTGGGAATTTCAACCCATGGTACAGTACAACCCTCTTAGGTCACTTCATAGGAACCTAGTACTATTCCCTCCAAGGCTCACTTAACAATTACATCAAAATAGCATGCATGGTATAAGTACCTTGTAGATCCATTGTCTCAGTCCATAATCAACCATGTTATTTGATAACGACATTCTCAGAACACACGGGATCCAATCACAATTCACAGTGGATCTCAATCATTTCCATCCCACCACCATAGTGCGGTCCAGAATACAAATTTCACAATATTAACGCGTAAGAACCATAGAATTCCAAAGATTTCCCCTTCCAGAAACTATCCATGTGCCCATACACATGGATAATCTATCGGAAGATGCCACTAGTATTACATCATGCAGATAATTCCACAATAATAGCTCATGTAAATTATTGGAAAAGCAGCATATAATTCCTACAATAATTTACACATATAATTTATTGAGAAATTCAGCATATCATTTCTATAATAATTAACGCATATAAATGATTGGAATCCAGCATATATTTATACCGGTCCAGATAATTCACTAGCAATCATATATTTTCACGCTCCGGATCCCGTGGCACAAATCCCTATGCCGACGGCACGGATCTCGAGGTGAGACCTTCGGTTCCAACCATGGAACGCGAATCACCGTATCAAAACATAACTAATAAAACCAATAAAGAACACTTCTATTAAATTACTAGAGCACGGAAGCAATAATAAAAACAATTACATAAAAATTGTAACTTCAGAAGGGTCAATGAGTCTAAACAACACAAACCAGAGTTTAATTATCTAATTACATCTAACAAAATCTATGAAACATAAACACATTGTTCAAAACAGAAATAAAATGAATTGCAGTAACTACTAGCCCATGTCCATCTTCATCACATCTAAACCTGCAACATGAAAAGTTGCGTGAGCTTGGAGTGCCTAGTAAGAAACATATCTGTCACCAATCCTCATAGAACATTGTTAGTCCAAAACCAAACAAGATGAAACATGTTACCATTAAAAGAAAGAACTATGATTACAAATATTACACCATATCCCAAGCCTTAGCATTTGTCAACATCATTACATGAATATTACAAACAATACATGAAAGTAAGAATGTTATGATAAATGCAGAAAACATAATGAGTGATGAATGAATGAATGCTATGATGATTAAAACACAAGTAATGCAACACACAATTAATGAATGCTAATGAATGCAAATTCCGGTGATCAGCTGGTTTTTAAAGTAATTCATACTTGGTCTTCCTTGCTCTGTCTCTCATCACAACACGTACCCTCACCTCCCATGGGTACGTTATGGTTTTGTAAGATTTGCAACCTACCGGGATCAATTTTCATTGTTATTTCTCGACTGCTTCTGCGGGTGATTCCCAAGGAGTCCACATTAGGAGCATACCTTATAATTTAGGGATTTATTCCCAAGGAGTTTGCATAGGAATAGTCCTTTAAAGTCATAAATAATAACAATAACATCAACACACATTCTTCCACACACACCATCATTCCTTGCATATCTAATACATAAGTTGGTCTCACAGGGCTCAATTCCCCAAACCAATTCATCCTCGTTTCACATACCGTAGAATTTCCAGTGATAACACCCTTCGGAAGCTACCTGTGTTCTCATATAGATGAATAATCCGCCGGATGCCATCACAGGTATCCTTTTCATATATCCGTAGAATTTCTAGTGATAACACCCTTCAGAAGCTACATGTGCACCCATAAATACGAATAATCCACCAGATGCCATCAAGGGTATCATTTCCACATGTAATAACTATATAACAATTATAAGTAACATAATACATCCATTAAATGCCAAGGTCGTGCATAGAAATCATCATTTTAGGATTCTAATGGTTTCCGGCAGATTATCCACATGTATGGGCGCGTTGATAGTTTCTAACAGGAATTATCAATGGAATCCAATGGTTTCTGGTAGATTATTCGCATGTATGGGCGGTGTACAAACCATACCAAGCCAAGCCAAAATCTAATGTAACATCATCAAGATTCCATGGTACCAATTATCAACTAAATGGAGTCAAAACCCCAAATTCAAGTCTGGTTGGCAGGGTTGGGGTGCGCCATGGAAAACCAAGTAGGTCCCACATAGGTGTGTCCAAGCCCATAGACCTCTTAATCTCAATAACCAAATATATATATATATATATATACTTAATTTAGTTCATAGGTGATTTAGTAGGTAGCTATACCCCTTTTTAACAACTAAAACAGCCCAAAATAGGTCCCTGCTGACAGGGTGACCGATGTACCGGTGCCTACCGACGGGTCACCGGATAGAATCCCAGATTCGAGGTCTGAAGCGTGTTTTGGTCATAACTTCACAATGGACATTGTAATCCCTTCAAACTTGAAGCGTTGAAATCCTAACAATCCAAGTTATGATTTAAACTAGAAATTATATCATATTAAATGGATCTTGACATACTTTCACTCATGTACACATGATGACCCATAAAATTAAGAAAATAGACTATCAATCACCGTATCATTCTATGGTTTCAATACATAGCGATTAGGTATAAATATAATTTATAATCTTGCATTAATACAAGAACGAACACCTAAATTGAATAAATCGCAACACAAGAAATCATCAATCATCACATATAACCGAGTAAATCATCATGTTGACACAAATCCATTCATTCAAACAAAAAACGACCACGATGTTCAATAAGAACCATACAGAAAATGAGACTTACCAATACTTGTTCCGATATTCGATTTACTATAATGTCCTTCTCCCACTTCTTCTTCTTTTTCTTCTTCTTCTCCCTTGCAATGGATGGGTAGGTTTTGGTTTCTTTAACATTTCTCTTCCTCTTAAACTCTCACACGAACTAACCTAAATTAGTTTCTTATGAGATGGAAGGTGAAAGATAGGTTTATGGAAACTTCCATTCCATCTCTCACACTACCAACCCCACGACAACCATGCATTTCCAATTTGAAATTCAATTTTATAATTACAGATACTTCTCTTATATTTCATTCTTATTACACTTTAACCCCCAACACATACCATTTTTGTTTTGAAAACAACCCATGATCTAATTAGCTTATCATTTGGCATAATTAAATTTCTGAAAAATGTCCAATGATTATGATTCCTTCTAATGTCAACTAATTCAAGTTTCTATATTAATTAAAGGAATAATGCAGTTAAATTAAGTTTGGGTTTTATTCATTCTAAATTAATTCATTTAATTAATCTCAAATTAATTATTATATTTATTTTCGAGTTAGGGTCACTACAGTCTTCCCCCCTTTAGGAAATTTTGTCCCCGAAATTAATCATACTAGATATCTAGAATACTCAATCCTACAATGAATTATGCTTCAATTATAATATTTTAGACTTAGTATAAATCTAAGCATATGGCACACATTAACAATCACTTCTTAGGTCCACCAAAAGTCTCTAATTATGTATCTTAGTCACACACACACACACACACACACACACACACACACATATCACATACACTTCAGCAAACTGAAGAAGTCCACATCATACATATAACATACAATTCATCAAGGTGACTCCTAAGTTCACATGTTTCTATGTTCCTTCCTAGGTTTCTATAGACTTAAGAGCCTCTAGATCCCCAAACTCAAAGCAATCATAACAAGTAATCACACAATCATGTTATGCACATAACACACAATTGTACCCATGTGAATCCTAATGTTCATGCCTAAGTTCTCTTCACCCTAGGAAATCTAACAACATACTACATATTCAAATACTCATGCTCTCAACCAAGGATTTCAATTCTCACTGAACAATATAGTAATTCGTAACACTATCATAACACATGAATCATCAAGTATGTCTCCTATTTAACACATACCTGACTTATGCTAAAGGGGAAACACATGGTATCTATTCATGAGCAATATCATTATAACATTCCACTTGTTTATGAACATCCCAACCAATAAAAAAAAAACTCAAGAGTGAAAACCAGCCAAATAACTGTCATTTATAATCTCATATATAAAAATATAGATAGGTCATATTCATTTAAACCCAAAACTTAACCAAAACATTTACTCGTAAAATCCCAATCAATTTATTTAAAAATATGGAAATTCATTAACACGTGTATCTACTTGTACAAAACATGAAGATTGTCAATACCTCTAACTACTCATTCACCTTGTATACAAACTGAAATCTATTAATGTATTTATAACTCAATTTGAATAAGATATAATAAAAGTCTATGTTTTTATGCATTCATAACACACTTATTTACCATAGAACAAAAGTCCAAATTTATGTATTCATAACTCAAACCATTAAAACAAAATATAATTCAGTAAAATAAATGAACCTCATCTCATACCAACAAAATAAAAAAACCAAATAATCCTATAAAAGACTTTGATCCAATGTTATTCCACACTATGAAATTTCCAATGATACCTCCTTCAGAAACTATCCATGTGCCCATACACACGGATAATCTGCAAGGAGACATCACTAGTATTCCATCCAAGTATTTCTACCACATAATTATTCATAATAATAGTAGCACACGATATCGTACCAGCAAGTTCATCACAATTACCTACATCATTAACTTCCATGCATACATGTTTTCTTTTATTCACATTCAATAATTCAGATTTCATGAAAAGAGGCTATCAATCGCCATATCCTTCATATATACTAAATAGATCCTCCTGTAACATATCACGAATTTAATCACGAAAACCCCACGTGTATTGATAGTAATATTTACCTATTTCACACATCATGCTTACAATACATAAACAAGAATCTATTCTAACATCTCATAATATTGTCAAGAAAATCTCTTACAATTACTTATACAATTTTCATACGATTAATCATACAACTCTAAATGAATCTTGAAAACAATGTCACATATTCAATGAACAATCAAACATGTCTTATCTCACAGAGCATGAAGAATGGTAATTACATATAGGATCTACTAGTCCTTAATCCTTGAAGATGAAGAATCACAATCATAGTTCAGGAAATAGTACTTAGTAAGTCAGTGGTCTCTCTCTTTCTCTCTCTGTGGTCACTAACCATCGATCTAAAGTTTAAGGATACATGTATCTGCAACTACATTAATCCCATCATTCTAGAAGAAAAGTTAGGATCACACTCTCACCATCCGAATTAGCCACACAACAAGGCATGTCATCACACAACAATCAACAAACAGTTCTTAATTTCAATTTCTATGTTTTTCCTTCCTAACTTCAGATTTCTATATGACCACTAAATTCACTAGTCTTCAAAACTTAGACAAACTTAGATACTTAAGTAGATCCAAAGCTTTGATACCAATCTGTTACGCCCTAGATTTTGTAAAAAAAATCCCTATGTAGGTAGCATGGATCTCGAAGTGAGACCATCGAGTTCCAACCATGGAATTCGGATCACCGTATCAAAGCACAATTAATAAAAGCAATTAAGATCACTTCTATTAAACCATCAGAGTGCAGAAGCAATAATAAAAACACTTACATAAAAATTGTGACTTCAGAGGAACTAATGATTCTAAACAACACAAATCAGAATTTAACTATCTAATCACATCCAACAAAATCTATGAAACATAAACATATTGTTCAAAGCAGAAATAAAATGAATTACAGCAACTAGCCCATGTCCATCCTCATCACATCTAAACCTACAACATGAAAAATTACGTGAGCTTGGAAGACCCAGTAAAAAACATATTTGTCACTAATCCTTATAGAACATTGTTAGTCCAAAACCAAACAGCGATGAAACATGTTATCGTTAAAAGAAAGAAATACGATTACAAATATTACACCATATCCCAAGCTTAACATTTTATCCACATCATCACATGAATATTACAAACAATACATGGAAGAAAGAATGTTATGATAAATGCAAAAAACATATTGAATGATGAATGAATGAATGCTATGATGATTAAAACACAAGTAATGCAACACACAATTTATGAATGCGAATTCCGGTGATCAGCCGGTTTTCTAAGTAATTCATACTTGGTATTCCTTGCTCTCTCTTTCTCTCTCTCTCTCTCTCTCATAGCATCACATACCCTCACCTCCCATGGGTACATCATGGTTTTGTAGGATTTTCAACCTACTGGGCTCAATTCTCATAGCCATTTCTTGACCGCTTCTGGGGATTATTCCCACGGAGTTCACATTAGGAGCATCCCTTACAATTTAGGGATTTATTCTCAAGGAGTTTGCATTGGAATCGTCCTTTAAAGACAGAAATAATAACAATAACATCAACACACATTCTTTACACACATACCATCATTCCTTGCATATCTAATACATAAGTTGGTCTCACAGGGCTCAATTCCCCAAACAAATTCATCCTCGTTCAACGTATCCGAAGAATTTTCAGTGATAACACCGTCGAAAGCTACTCGTGCGCCCATACACACGAATAATCCGCTTGATGCCATCATAGGTATCATTTCCAGGTTTGAAGCGTGTTTTGGTCATACCGCTACTCGTGCGCCCAAATTCGAGGTTTGAAGTGTGTTTTGGTCATAACTTTCACAATACGCAACAAAATCCTTTCAAACTTGAAGCGTTGGAATCCTAACAATCCAAGGTATAATTTAACTAGAAATTATATCATACTTAATGGATCTAGACATACTTTCATTCACGTACACATGATGACCCAGAAAAATGAATAAAATAGACCATCAATCACCGTATCATTCTAGGCTTTCAATACATAGCGATCAGGTATAAATATAATTTATAATCATGCATTAATACAATAATGAACACCTAAATCGAATAAATCGCAACACAAGAAATCATCTATCATCATATATGTAATGACCCAAAAATTTGACGTTTCAAATGAAGGGTATTTTGGTAATTTTCCGATTATGATAAAATAAGGTTGCTAAGTTTCTACGGAAACTTAAGGTGGTTTGAAATGGTTCAAACTGGAATATGATAAAGGCTTTATTTGGTTTAGTTGGTTCGGGAACATCGGATTGGGATGCGCCTAAAAGCGCTTTAGTATATGCATTAGATACTTATAAACCTAAAGAGAGAAAGTTTTTCATTTCTCTCATCTCTCAGACAACGTTTTGGGCTGGAGAAGAAGAAGAGAAGGAGAAGAAGAGAAGAAGAAATCAGAGGGCTTTCAAGTGTTGGAACTGCTACGTGATTTTGGGAGCATATTCTACAAAAACAGGTAAGTTGAACTGTATACATCCCAAAGAATCAGTTAAATTCTTATATGTTTTGGTTGTTAGGATGAAGAATTGTCCAAATATGTTAGTTGGTTAGGTTTCTTCAGATTAGATACTGTATGTTAACATGAGAATGAAGGAATACATGTTTGCCTAAATTTTTGAAACCTAAGTCTAAGATTTATGACTTTAGGTTAAAGATGATGAAATTGAAGTTTAAATTAATGAAATCGATTATAAATATATGTGTTTTGGTATTGATTATGTTCAACTAATGCTAAAATGAAGTTAGAATGTATTCACATGAAGAAGAAATAAGGATTTAATATTTCTGAATTAATTTGTGTGTTTAACTGGAAACCTTTAACTGACCAGTTAGGTTTCATTGATCTTTTGAACCAAATATCTAGTTTTTGTTATATTTTATATTTTTCCTAGATTCCTTGTAGAATTAGTAATCCAATGCATCAAATTTCACTTCATTCCGATAAGGAACAAATGAGATATGACCCGAACACTGAGCAAGTGTCGAAGCTGAAAACCAATCGCGATCGATCGAGTGCCAATCGATCGAATTTCGATCGATCGAAAATGATGAAAACTGTAGTTTTTGAAGAGATTTGACCCATAAAGTGTTATATAAGATCCTATATGATTATATGATGGTGGGGAATGATGTTCATGACGATTATAA
>JAUPMG010114270.1:0-11931 GCA_031762675.1 Pachysandra terminalis | reverse complement strand
CGCCCCTACATTCCCCAATTGTACAATCCCGCCCCCCCCCCCCCTCAATACAATGAAGAGGAATGAGAAAAACTAGAGGAACCTCAGGAGAAGAGTGTACAACACCAAATTCAAAACTTACAGGAAGAGGTGCGTTGATTAAAGGGAAATGATGCCTATGGTACGACACATTTAAGGAATCTGTGTACGTTTCCAAACATCAAATTGCCACCAAAGTTTAAATGCCCAGAATTTGAGAAGTATAGTGGTACGGGTTGTCCAATGTCGCACCTACTGATGTATTGCGGTGCCATGTGCACTTATGGTGGTAATGAAAAACTGCTTATACATATTTTCCAACGGAGCTTGATAGGATCTACGTTGAAATGGTTTTCGATCCTTGATCACTCTAAAATTGAAACATGGAGAACCTAGCTGAGGCATTCATGTCATTCATCCAACACAACCAGTACAATAGGCAGAACATGGCCAATACAATGACTGATTCCAGGAGAGGAACAGAAAAGTATTCACTCCGCTTGCAATGAAGCCATCAGACTTGCTCCCCACCTTACTTAAGGGAGGATATTTGACACAGATTCCACAACATCCGGATGATGTGAATAACCCTCGCTATGATCCTATTTCTCGTTGTGATTATCACACGGGGTCGCCAGGGCATCCCACAGATCGATGTTGAGTCCTTAAGCATGCAATACAAGATCTTATAGATGCAGGGAAGCTTGTGTTTGATACCAATACTCCTTAACCAGCTCAAAATAATATCACTTAAGATCCTTTGCTGCCTCACAATGGGGCAGGATCATCTGGGGTCAACGCTTTCTCCTTGAATGAAATGGATTATGATCTTTCTCAGTTAATTGCTCATGTTGGGACAAAGGTGAAAATCTACTTCGGTGAAGAATCTCATGGAATGATAGAGAGGCAGATCAAGATACAAGAAAACATAAATGTGGCCATGGAATCACAAGAAACCTTGGCTGTAGTGCGAGAATAATGAAACCGTATCCTCCTTTCTTAAGGTTTTCGCTTTTTGGGGACCTTTGACCTTAGGAAAGGTATATTTGAGAAGGTGCAAAAAAAAAAAAGGCCTATGATGAAAAATCTAGGGTTTTCTTAAAAACTTCAGTTTTCAAATCTTTAGATTATCTGAGGCCACAAAAACAGGAAAAATCTTTTTATTCATTTTTTTAAAATTTTAAGCAATATTTTGTCCTTCAATAGTTCATTTCACATCATTGTGCTCTCGATAATTCAGGTATCTTTTCTAGTAAAGCATCTTGAATAATGGTAAAAGTCAAATGTTGAAAAAGGGGAATCTGTGAACTCAGTGATTGGAAATGACTCGTAAAAAAGTGAGAATCAAAAGTTATGCTCTCTTCAAGAGAAAAGGGGAGAAGATATAAGGTAATCGTCTGGTCTTATCAAAATGTTTAGGATCGATATAGACTTTGTTGCTTAATCATTATGTCAGATGAAAGTCGAATCAGCAAAAGCTAAGGAGGTTATCAGGATTGTAACTGGGGCATTTTTATATCTGATTCATGCCAATGGAGTATACCTCAGGTCGGTTCTGTTATGGGGATAACCGTATCAGAATCATGTGTTTGGAGCTTGCAACAAGTGGTGGAGCATGAACTTTTCAAATTAGTGATTCTATCTTATTACACCAGGAAGATCCCACAGAAGATTCAAATCGTCACATGAATGGTTGTACATCATCCACAAGGTATTGTCCGGAATCATACGTTCTTTATATAGATGTGGAGACTTATCTTGAACTTATTAAACCAGATCTTTGAATGACATGTTTGTTGAACTAAATGTTTCCTAGAAATGATTAGAGGCCATCTTTCTTTTGAACCTTTAAATGTTAAAATCCCTATCCTGACCATTTGAGCCTTGTACTTGTTTTCTTTAGCCCAAACCAGGACTAGCTACCCCAAACTGGGGTAAGGGTTAGAAGTTAAATCAAGGGTAACTCTTGGGAACAATGAGAAATTCATAAAGTGGAAAAACAAATGTTGGTTACTCAAGAAAAAAAGAAAGAAAAAAGGGAAGAGGTGAAATTGATTACAAGACAAAGAAAAATGAAAACAAAATAAGGGAAAAGATAGTGGCAAAAGAAAAAAAATGATTGATGAAAATAAGATGAAATAAGATATCAAGTTTTGGATGAGAAACACTATAATTGCCAAAATTGGGGCAAATTTTAATATAAGGCCATTGGGGAAAATGGAAGAAGCCCTCAAGTCAAGCTAGATCCGGTCACCTATTCAAACAAAAAATTTCTTTTGAGCTTTATATCTTCTTTTCTTGAACCCTAAACCCAGCCTACGTTTCGTCCTACTTTTAAAGACCTATTTGATCAAGATGACATTTAGTGGAAGCCATGTCTTAACATGTTATTAATTAGTGATGATGAAATGTATGGTTTCAAGTAGCATGACAATCCGAAAAGGCACCACGGGCATGAAAAATAGCAATGGAGAATCAAATAGAGAAGGTTGGTATGATTATCAGAATGTGGATAATACGTAGAATCTGACATTTACCAAGCTCGTGAGAAATGCTTGAAGCAAAATGGTAAAAAACAAAGAATAGAAGAAGAATAAGAAGACAATCATTCACCATTTGTGAGCAATTCTAAGTGGAGTAAGTCAAGATTTGTCGTAAGATGATGATCATATCTCAATTCATCCCTAGTGGAATAAATGGATCAGTCAAGTGGAGTCACAAGTTTTCAAGCAATTCTGACTATTATCCTCTCTAATGGTTTTGATTCATCCATACTAGACATTTTGTCAGATCCCCAAAGTTCAAGATGATTGTAATAACTTTGGTAATCATTGGGGATGATCTTAAATGATTCTAACCAACGGATGAAGTTTTTCAATATTTGATTGCATATTTTATTCTTGGTATTTCATCTGATAAAATTACCGTAATTATCTTGATCATATTGATGTGAAAGGAAAAATTTTGAAATCATTTTTCTGCACTCACTTTCTATTCAAATGTGTATCACTTTTGTTTTCCTCCATCTTTCAAAGATATCACAGGGTGCAAAAGGTGAAAGGAAAGAAGATACAAGCACACAACCCCAGTGGAGCATATCCTCATAACTCTGGAAGAAAGCGTTTAGGAGATGCATCCAAGTTTTCCCCCAACAAAGCAGCATGGCTAAATCAATATCTCAAGAGGTGTAAACGAAGATATGCCTTAATTCAACCGCAACAGAGCTATTTGAAGATTACGGGAGTAACAGAACTCCTGAAGAAGTCAAAGAAGCAAAGATGAAGAGCAAAATTGGAAGAGAAGAATGTTTACTTGTAAGTGTCAGTCATGGTCAAAAGCATTTCTATGTCCTCTAGATCTTGTCTCCTAGATAGACCTGGTCTCAGGCAGTAATGCGACAGTAATCAATGAGGTTGGGACCTGTCCAACCCGTTGAAGTAGCTAAATGAAGATCATGCTTGATTCCATAAGTCATGGTCTTCACCTATCTCTAAGTTTACCAAGGAAATTCGGCTCAAAATCGAGGCTACCTCTCATGTATTGAACTTCCCCAAAAGATACTGCATCACCATTTGAAACCTTGAACTCTTTTGAATTTCTAGGCATGGATCAAGCCCTAGAAAGTTCAAGCCCTTTATGTATCTTCTCTCAAATGGGCAAAGCCATCGAGAAAGACAAACATATTTTTTTCATTAACCTCAGAAAGTTTTGGAAGTTCAGTTTGTAAAGATAATCTTGATTTAAGCATAATTCATTTGTGAACCGTACAAATCGGGGTTATGTCTTTTTTTCTTTATCATTCATCCCTTGCGATTCTAACAAAGAGGGGCAGTTGTTGATACCCCAATTTGCACGAGAGTGACTTTCTCTTGATCTTTGCAGCTCCTGGAGGCTTGAGCTTGGCTTTTTCCTATCTCCCAATCATCTCTAAACCACCCCCAATCATATTGCCAATTTTCCCAGAAAATCGCAAAAATCATGTGAAATGTCCAAAATACCCCTGGTAGACCCCACCTGATTCATCTCCGTCCTAAATCCACTTTCAACCTCAAATTCGAATTCATGAGCCAAAATTCTCTCCAATGAATATAAACTTGGGCTAATTCGTAGTCCGTTGGAAAAATGACAGTTTTGCCCCTAATCTGGTCCTTTGGGCCAAATAGTTAAATCCAATGATCGAAATATTTCTCCAACATCAAATTTGGATTCTGCATCGAAACGACTGTGATTTTGTTAAATTCCGAGTTCGAGAGTTGAAGGGTCATTTTTTGTATTTTTAAAATTATCAAAAAAGGACAGAAGAATATAATGGGGTAAAACAATAATAAAAGAACACTTTCGGGAGGGAGTGGAAATAAAATAATTGAGAGAATATATGAGGAAAATTTTCATGTGTCAAATTTCAAAAAATAAGAAAGAATTAATTTTAAAAGTTGACATGTGGCAAATCTCCAAAAGAAAAAGAAGGCTTTTAAATTCAAAAATTAATATAAAAGGGGGGTTTCTATTCTCAAACAAATCAAAAAAGGGATTCCTAAATTTTAAATTCAATAAAGGAGGAGGTTTCTAAATTCAAAAGGGGTACCTAAATTTTAAAGGCAATTTCTCAAAAAAAAATAAGGGTTTCCAAATTGGATTCAAACAGAGAAAAGAAAAAAATAAAAACTTCTAATTCAAAACAAAGGAAAGAGAAAGAATTGTTTTATATAAAGAGGGAGAGCCGAGATCTCCTCACGGTCTCTCCCTCTGACGAGTCCCCGTCACAAAGCTCTCTCTCTTCCGAATGAAAATCTCTCACGAGAAATTCGTCTTCTCCGACGACCTCGACTTTTTCCGGCCTCATTCCTGCACGTACCAGACATCAGCACTCCCATCTTCATCACAGCAACTCCACATCTCTCTCTATTCACTCATCCCTTGTTCTCTCCTTTAACCCAGTAAACTCATCTGTAGACTCCCCAGTTTCCCAGCAGTCAACCCAAATTCCCTTATCACTTGTTTTCTTTTTCATCTCATTTAAGTCGTTGCTTTTCACCCTGTTCGATCCCTTGCTAGTCCTCCGTTGTTGTCGTTCATCCAACCACTGATCTGTTATGCATTCAAGCCATGCTAAGGTAGCTCAAATTTAGGAGCTAGCTACAACTGTGACCTATTATTCTTCTACAGGTATGGATTTGGGTTCTTTTAACACATGTATGAAGTTTTTTGTTGGATTGATTGAAGGAAAGAATACTCTATTAACAGTGTCGTTATAAGAATTGGATTTCAATGAATTAATTGATTGGACCATTGATTCGGCTCTTGTGGTTTTTGATTCAATCGATTGTTTAATCCTAATCGGTTTCACATGTTCTTATTGGATTTCAATGAATTAATTGATTGGACCATTGATTCGGTTCCTGTGGTCTTTTATTCAATCGATTGTTTAATCCTAATCGGTTTCACATGTTCTTATTGAAATTTGAAGAATCATACATTAATAGCTCCATTATGTTTTTATGTTATTTTTAATTTTTGTTTTGTGGAGATTAGGCTCCGTTAGTCACGCAACAGGTTTTCGGTTTTAATTTATGCTTTATTTTTATTTATTATATTTTTCTTTTTCATTTTTAGAATCTTTAGGTTATTATATTTAATAAACCTTTGACTATATGATTAGGATTTTCTTTAGAGAGCATTTCCTTCGATTTTTTTAGGAATTTGTTTCCTTTCTAGATTTTTAGGATTTAGTAAAATATTGGCCAAAAATTCTTGAACCGGGTAACCGGTTAAACCGGGAAAGAGTGGGTGCTTAACACCTTCCCGTTCTCTCAAATAAACCTCTTTACCCGAATCTGGTTAGACCAACATAATTTCCCAATTCCGGCTCAATTTTATAATCAATCAATAAAACCCATGGATGACCATCCACACCTAAACTCAATGAGTGGTGGCGACTCCATCTTTACCCGATCGACCTAGGGTCCACCCAACCGTGGGGTGATCACATGCAGCATTCAATTCACATCCTTTATTAATGCAACATTCAATATGTCACAGGCAATCAATCAATAGGCACAGTCTCATAACTACCTTACTAAGAACAATGAAGTACGTAATCTAACTTACTAAGCACTATAAAGTATATATCTAACTTACTACCTACTATAAAATTATATCCTAACTCACTAAATGTACATACATCTAACAGTTCAAGTTCTACCTACATACCTTTCTAAATACTACTAACAGGAAACTAAATACAATACAATTCTACAGTTAATAACTGAGGCAAGTTGGGCACACTGGCACCAATTCCTCATAAACACCATTCTTTTGAAATCATCCACGTGATCCATTTTGTCATATGCTTTCATAAGAGGCAAATGAGTGCCTAAATCAATTCCATTTTCATCATATAAATATCAAGGCATCTTCTTATCCCTAAACTCACAATTTAGCAAGTAAATGAAACATTTCATTATTCAATTACATCTCAACATGTGCATTATGATACTACTAAGCTAATAGAGAGGTTTTGGGGTCATGCTTACCCATTTCCCCGAAATCTTCTATTGCTTGGCCAAACTAGGAAGTCTTGATTTTCGGGTTGAGGGGTCTTATTTTACACAAGAGGTTTAACTGACCCGGAAATAGGATATGCATATGTAACTAGTCAAGATACACGTGCTCCCGTTGGAATCACTCCAATTGGACCTGTGGAGTGGTTCAGCAGGGTCGTTGGTGACCTCTCGGCCCGCCTAAATGTGGTAAAGTGTGCCAAATTGATTGGCACCTCGGGGTTTGATCCAAATGGGTATCGATAGACGAGAAGTCAAGTTGGTTTGGTCACTTTATATTTCAGCGACCTCTTAGGCTCACCTAAAGGAGGCTTTGGCGACCTATTCGGTGCGCTTACATATCTTCGGCGACAATTCCTGAGACCCTTATTTGGTCTCTGAGATTCGGCGACCTCGTTGGTACACCGATGAGTGCGCCGAAGCTGGGGAAAGGTCCGCTGAGGCTGAAATTTCACTGAGAGTTAAGTTTTAACCCCAGGAAAGTCCGATTACCGTCAAATACCATTTTCATTTGGTCTTAGGTAGAGATTTAGGGTTTTTCCCATTTTTCCCTTCACCTAGGGTTTGGCTTTTGCTCATGCATGTCAAATATAATGGTCTGATGTTTAGGGTTCCACATACAACGAACAAAAGGGTTTAAATCCCTAGGAGAAGGAGGATATTTTTCAAACCACCCTTCTCCTTAGTCAAAATACTAAAACACAACCGAAATACACGATCAAAGGAGGTTGCTCAACCCGAGGTGTAGTCGCGTGAGTCGGGGTTGAGTTGCAGCACATTCCGGAACTTGGAAGATCATCTTTGAGCTCCAAATCCTTTCATGGCTCCAAAATCCCAAGAGAGAGAACAGAGAAAGAGTGCTTTGTGTTTTATGAGCCAAAAGCTCTATTTATAGGTAGTCTGCGAATAGTGCCAATACTTAAGGGCAAACGAGGTTTTTGGCTCTATATTTCTCGACTGGTCGTACTTGCAGGCTCTGATAGAGGGCTTTTGTCGAAGTGTCTGAGATGGATCTCGGGAGTCTACGAATGTAATTAATTAATTTATTAAATTAATTAAATCTTGGTTAATCACAAATTTTTTAGCTGGTCTTTCAGATTGGCTATCTAAATTAATTTAATTTCTTAATTAACCTAACTTCCTGAGTTCAGGGGTTTAATGGGCCTAAACCTAGGCTATTAGTGGACCTAGTTTAATTAGTTTGAAACTGTCTCTATCACTAATCTTAATTAGTTGAGGTTAAGTTTTCAGGTCATTACACTTTTGCTGTTGGAGGCTATTCTGGTGTTAAGGGCTGCCAGATTTTTCTGGGGGCTTATGGCTTTGGGTGATGCTGCTCTTCTCCACCTAATGTTATGGTTGCTTGGTCTACAATGAAGGGCTTGCCCGTTATTGTTCGTGTTGCTTAATTAGTTTTAGTTTTCCTCTTTTGTTTTGGTAGTTTGGGCATGGTACTGGCTATGCTTGGCTAACCCTTTGGGGCTCTTGGTCTTTTTGTACATTAAAAAAAATCATCTAATTGTATTCTTAGCTCTTTTATTTCAGTAGGTGCCATAAGGTATGTTGGTAGTGCAATAGGATTTGCACCAACAGTCAAGTCAATAAAAAATCCAACTTCCCTCTTGCGAGGTAATCCTGGTATGTCTTGGAATAGACTTCCAAATCGACACACTATACAAATTAATTCCCAACTGTCCTTCTCCTCAATTGACCATAAATCCAATCTTGCCAAGTGAATAGGCACTTCAGATTTAGATCTCCTCACCTTAACTACATTATTTTCTTGTGATATAAAAGGCACAATTCAGAAATGGCAGTCTATTTACATCAAAGTTCTTCATGTTTAGCACAATTAAGTCAATCGGTAGTCTGGACTCACCTATCATTACTAAGAAAGACTCACATACCTTCCCTCAGTATGCTGAACCTCCAACGGGATTCAGCACTACAAGAATCTTTTCTAATTCTTTAATAGGTAAACCCAAACATTGCACTAGTGAATGATCTATAAATAAATGTGATGCTCTCGTATCAAAGAAAACTTTTGTTAAGATATAAGAGATACAAACAATACCTTCCACAACTTCGCCTTATTGTTGTTCTAAAGAATAAACCTTCCCTTATTGAGTCTGTTATTGTTGTGGAGCTCCGTTCTTGGTTCCTTTTGGTGGTTGTGGTTGCTGTACCGGTTCTCATTTTGTTGGTAATGCGACTTAGGCACAAATTGTTGTTGGCCTTGGAATGTGTTATGATGTTGGCTCTTTGAAAGTTGACACTCCCGTTGATGATGTCCTATTCTTCCACAATTGAGACACCTTATGCATGTGGTTCCAAAGCCTTGAGTGTTGGTTGGTCCTTGTGTCCTTTGTCTTTTCTGTTGATCAACTTGGTTTTGGTTGCCTTTGAAGTTTCTGGTTCGAGTGTTGCTTCTTCCCATCCTTTGGTCTTGAATCTTTTGGAATTCTTGCATGTATTGCTCCACCTTAGGAGCATAATCAACCACCTTGTGATATTCCATGAATTCTCACACAATCGGTATACTTTTGATGATAGGCCTTAGTCAGCCTCCGAACCTAAATGCCTTCTTTTCTTCCTCATCAAACGCATATATACATGGAAACTCGAGATAACTCTGTGAACTTCGCTGTGTACTCTGGCACAATCATAGATAGCTTCATAAATTCTATCTCCTTTTCCATTCTCACAATTTTAGGAAAATACTATAAGTAAAATCTCACCTTGAAATCAGTCCAATTTTGAATTCGAGTTATGGCCAAGGCAGATTTCCACCACCTCCTTGCTTCACCTTCCAGCATGAATACGGAAAATTGAACCTTCTCATGTTCATTCACTCTCATTACTTTGATGATATGTTCTATGGAGTCAATCCATACCTGTGCTTCCATCAGATTCGTTGTTTCTTTGAAAATAGTATGTCAAAGTTTCTTGAACTTATCAATGCTATTAGTATTCCTTTGTGCTTCAGATGGTTGAGACATTGATTGAGTTAGAGCTTGTGATTATTGCATCATTGAGGCCATCTCTCCTAGTACTTGGTAAACTCTAGTTAGTTGCAGATTCTAATTCTATTGGGGATTCTGATCATCATCATCAACTTCTACTTGTGGGCTTGTGTCGACACTTCCTCTTCTTATACCAGCCATTGCGAAGTAATATGATCAAAACCTGTATAAGTTTGTTAGTATGAAGCAATCATCACACATAAAACTTTTTAAATATCAACAAACATAAAACTTTTAAAAGTCCACACATCAAAAACTTATGAAATTTGATGGAAAACATTAAACATAGCCTCTAATACCAACTTTGTCACATCCCATACCTTAGAGATCTCATTGGAGTCCCTATAAGATTTGAAGTATGATTCTCACCCCAGTCCACATGGGAGTGGTAGTCAATACATTGCCAAAACATAGAATCCATTAAGAAAATCATAAATTCTGGAAAATAAAATTTCTTAAAAATAAGTCCATTACATCAACCTTTAAAAACAATGGAAATAAAATAACTACTCCTAGTGTCGTGCTCCAAATCAAATCCCTTCCATCTATTGAAAATTTAACCTAACTAGCGCTAAAAGCTAACTAAAGCATAACAGCAAATAAATCCTACTACAATAAGTATGGTAATCTTCAATCCACGTCTTCATTAAAACCAGTAACTTCATCGTAAGTTTTTCCTCAGTCTTGATCACAATAATACATGGTTTCTCCATCTATAGATCCTGAATTATGGTTGCTCAAAAGCGTAATCTACATTTAGCTTAGTAAATAAGCAAATCAAAACAGTATTTAAGATTGAAGTAGGGAAAATACCACTCTTCAATAGTATTCCATAGACAAAAACAGAATGTTAGAAGCATGCAAATAATGATATGAAGTGTTATGTAATGCAATATGATATGCTGGTTCAGTTATTAATGAATGCAATGCATGTTGTGCACCTAAACATATATAATTACCACATGTGATCTAAGTACAATCATAAGAATGCAGTATGCATGCTATTTGGTATTCGAATAGTGTATATCCCACACTGGATCCATTCCAACTACCCAAGATATCCTACCAATGTGAATTCCATCCGCCCCATACAGGGCCATAATAGTGGATTATTCCATGTGTGCATCATAGTTTCTAGGGGCTGCAACCTAATGGGCACAATCCCCACTGTTATTTTTGATAACGGGGACATATTCAATGAATCACTAATGTGAAATCTGCTCAGTGAACCATACATCATCCGATTTACTAACTGAATTTCACTCGGCATCTGTTAAGCATAACAAGATGTAAAAGGTTGGTCTACTGGGATAGCTAGTCCCTCAACACATGCAAATCAGTCCATTCAGGACTTCTTCATTGTTATTATAATTCTCAAATTATAATAACACTCATTATAGCCATAAACTCCAGCAATATGTAATTATTGGGTCAAGTCAAGGCATTAGACCCAAAACAAGGTCATTATACACATAGGCATATGTTGTGCAAGTGTATTGTGCACATTAAATAATCAAATAATTTGTGTACATGAGAAGATGCAATTTAAGCTATAAAACATTATCAAGAAGAGTTCTAGGGCAATAACCATTCAAATCAAAATTTTACCTGTTGGGCTGACATAGGAAATCTTCCTCAATAAGTCATATGTGCAAAATATTCATTAAAATACGATTCCAACAACACACATAGTCTTAATTAGGTCTTATAAATATGTACGCAAAATTTTATGACAATCAAAGCAACTTCAAATTTTCGATATACACTTGGTCTACCCCAAGGCTGCCGATGGGATCTTTGGCACACATTTCAGTATACCGAAAATCCTTGGTACCTTGGATAGTAACATAAAAAGTATTTCGCAGAGGATCAGAATACCTTTCGGTATACTGAACCTCCCTCGACACCTTGGCCAAAAACCAAAAACAATAGGTTGGGGGTTAGCATACCTTTCGGGATACCGATTGGCTGCCGACACACTTAGAAGTGTGGTCGGCACACTAATCGATATACCAATTAGTCTGCCGATCCTTGGGACAAGCCCAAAAATCATAATTTTATTTAATTAAGTCCTTTTTAACAATTAATTTATCAAAACACTCGCCGTGAAATTGAATTCCGAACAAAACCCAAAGTTTACATCATAAACAACTCATCTAACTTACCTTGATCCTTGTATGGTATTGTCACAACCCGACCCGAAAATTTAAAATTTTTTGGTTCCAGATGCGACCTTCACCCCATATCACTATAGAGGTGGATACACATGGTAAAACATAAGCGGAAGTTCAATAATTGTTCTAGTAAGATATAAGTAACTATTATTACAA
>JAUPMG010114259.1:0-11931 GCA_031762675.1 Pachysandra terminalis | reverse complement strand
ATGATGCAAGGATAAACAATCAGATGAACTAATGGATGCTCAAGCAAGAAATGCAATGTAATGTGGTTTATGCCTATATTTAATGATATAGTAAGTGTCCCTCATTGCACCTTCCAAAAAGGTTTCGAGACATGTGTCCTAGGAGCATCCGATAGTCCCATCTTTGATCCGGGCGCTAACCTAGGGTTCGAAGTCCACCTGTATAATACTCAAGGTCCAGTCGACTTTATGAATCAACTATGATTCATAACTTATTTTGTAGGCCTTTCAACCCACAGGACTAGGTAACCTGTTATTTCCCACCAACCGAGCACACTTAACATTTCGTATGAACACAGTATGTATGTCCTCTCCTATGGAATACGGATGATCGATCCCCTTAGAAGCTATTCACGCGCCATACACGTGAATAATCCACTGGGACTCATCATACACATCCCTATGATGCAAGACGCAAATATACATAAATAGGGTTCACTATTTCCTTCCTAAGTGGGGACCAACTGAGGAGTGTGTCTAATTGGTTAGCACATGCTGAGGGCAACAAGTAGGTTTCAGTCATTGTAACTACTCGACCCTAGCCCCACTTGATCCCATCATGAAGCACCATTAAGCTCGAACCAATTGACATCCAAACCCTTACATTGTCTTTCAAATAGGTCTTTGTCTGCTCAGTGCGCTCGATCGCATGACTCTGTGCTCAATCACACTACTCTGCGCTCGATCGCAATGATGTGCGCTCGATCCCAAAAATGCAGACTAGCAAGTCATTCTAAGTCTCTGTTTTCTGGGTTTCTGATCACCAAGGTTTCTCATAGAACTTTAATAGGATTTCTTGGTTAATTCAAGACTAATTAAAATAACTCATCCTCATTGAAAACCTCATAAAAACTAATACAAGTATGACCTAATCTCATGTATTTCTGGTATAATTTATGGAACAAAATCTGAGCAAGAGAGCTATGAAATTCGAAATGCAGACACATGTAAACCACATGATCCAATCAAATCACAAACGAGTAAACATTGAAATCATGAGATCCTCGTTAACTAATACGTGTAGAACAAGTTCTTATGGATTATATCAAAGTTTCCAGAAAAACACAAGGTTCGATCATGTAAACCATTAATCATATTTCAATTACAAAAACCAATACAAAGTGTCATCTATAACGACAAGAATTCAAACCGGATAAGCAACTTACATTGATTCGAATATGAGTAGCAGCAAACGAATGGGGAATTCTCCTACTCAATTACTTCTCCTCTTCTTCTCTTCTTCTTCACTGCAACAATACCAGTTTCAATCTCTCCTTCTCACTCTCAGTTTCTTCTCTCAAAACTCGGGTTCATATGATTCAAACAGTTGAGGGAATTGAGATATAGGGGGGTTGCATTCTGTTTTTTCTCCCCACAAACACACTCACCAGGCACGTTGCCATGACTTGTTCAAACGCTCAACCGTGGGTTTAAATTGGTAAACGACGTCCAAAATTTCAATCTTAACCCCAAGGGTTAATATAATTGCAGTAATACTCTTAACTAATACAATACTTATACTATAGCCCCCCTTGTGTACAAGTTAAAATACAATTCTAACCTTGGCATTAAATTGAGTTCATAAACTAAATAACTCCTGCAATAAATTACCAATCATATTTAATAATTAGGGAAAAATTTAAATTAAGAAGTTTAGGTTATTACATCCTTGACACGATGAAACTTGTCCGTGCTGGGTCCCGTTTTTTACAGTTATGAGGTCTAGAAAAGTTCGGCATTTGCCTAAAGGAACCCTCAACATTGAATGGGATGACCACACTGAGAATCTTGTCCGGCACGATATGATCAAACTTATGAATAATTGGTTAAGTACTGACTAATTATGTACGTGATTTGCATTTTACAAGAGAGAAGATCTTCGTCCTGGGCGAGAGCCCGTCATGAGGGGTTTCCATTGTCTTTGAGGTGTGGCAGATATGGGCACGGGTATCGGCGGCGGTCGAGCCGAACCTCGATACACCGACTTTAGTTTTGACGAAGTCAAGTGACGATGAGATACGATCTTATCAGTTGCCATAAATGAGTTGCTATAAATGAGTTCTATAGAGAATAGTAAAGTGACCATTAAAGTGCTCATTAACTCGGTCCTTATGCAATAATATGGGGAGTTACATTGTTAATGGTGAGTTAATGTGTTGCGGTTATAAGCGAGAAGGATGGTGACACTTGTCACCATCCTAGAGATTCCCTTGGTATATATAAAATCAAAGAGGGCTTAGGCCAAAGGAAGAAAACAAAGTGAAGGAGAAGACTTTAGTCATTTCTCTTTGCACTCCACATTTAGCTCCAAATTTAGGAGATCGCTACAGAGATTCCCCGATATACTTGAGAGAGATCTTTCGGCATACTTGAGATATTGAGAGAGAGAGAGAGAGAGAGAGAGAGAGAGAGAGAGAGAGAGAGAGAGAGTGGACTTAGAAGGTAACTCTTAAGGCGGTATCGGTCCAGACTTATGTATTGCCCTTAGTCAAATTATAGTGATAGCCCACCTTCCACGCCTTCTCGACCTGCTCCCCCATTCTTCAGCAGAAGCAAACGCCTTGGGAATGACTGTATCATAGCTATTTTAGGCTTGGGCCGAATCTAACTATCTAGAATCTAAATCAAGTGGAAGGATACATCCTCGGCCTACGTGGATAGTGTTCCCAAGAGCTCACCTACAATTTGATTTCTCGGTTCAACTTGACAAAATTAATGTTATCTTCGATAAAACACAAGTACACACACACACACACACATATATATATAATAACGACTTTGATATTTTCGATTTAGTTCGATTTAATAGAAGCTTTAACCGTAAATTTAACCAAATTAAGTATGTTTTTTGTTTTCGTTTAACCAAAATAAAATGGGGAAAAAAAAACTGATTTTTTCTGGTTTAATTTGTTCGGTTTTCAGTTTAGACTGAACCAATTGATATTCCCTAGGGGGGAGGGAGGGAGCGTAGGTCCATCTGGGTCTGGGTCCAGGTCGGTTAGATGTACAAAAGTAAAGAGAATAGTGTTCTTCCTATGTCTCATTAACACTTTACTTGCAGCATATAAAATAGAAGCAGGGCGATTTTTATTTCATCTTAGAAATGCATGATGTGTAATCAAGTGGTTCATATTGAATAAGCATATAATCAAGTGTCACGTGTATTCTCGTTTGAGCACGAATATTAGCACGTGACTTTTTTTTTTTTTTTTTTATGTTGACTCAAGATTGCAAAAGGACAAATAGCTTCTGATGCTTATATTTTGAGCTTGATCCCATTGTCTTCGGTTTAGGACCACATATTCCCCCATTTTTGGTTAGTGGGTGTCTTGGGCGCCTCTTTAAGGTTATGTTTGTTCAGTTTATATAAGTGCTTATTTCAGTTTATAGTTTATTAAAATATTTTTTAAAATTAAAAGTGTGTTTGATAATACTTAATGTGTATGTGCTTAAATAGAAGCAGTAAAGGAAGGCTACCCATAAGGAGAACCTATTGAGAACGGCTTCTCTTATCACTTATGCAATAAACTATTTCTAAACTTTAGTAATATTTTCATAATATCTATTTTATCTCTAAATTTTTATATGCACTTAAAGTAAATGCTATTTTTAAACTTTAATAATATTTTCATAATACCAACTTTACCTCTAAACTTTCATAAACACTTTATCAAACGCTATTTTCTTCAAGTAAGCAGCTTATTGTTGTTGTGGATAGTGCTTTCATTGAGTCACTTATCCAAAAGCACAATCCGAGCCGAGTCACTTATCTAAAAGCACAATCCGAGCCGAACGCAGCCTAAGTCACATTACTAGGCTCAATGATCCAGGCCCAAAGCGTCCATGACTAAATTCTATATCATCTGGACTTTACTCTTGGAGTTCATTTTTTTTTACTCCTATTTCGTTTTAGCGTCAAAAGAAGTGGTGCACGTCAAATGGAAGTACCCAAGATTCAAGGTTTACTTAGTTAAAGTCTTGTTTGGCCACTGTTTTGGGAATGCATTCCAAGACTTGGAATGAGTTCCAGCCAGTGGAATGAAAATGAAAAAAATATCCTTCATTATAGAATCATCTTGTAATGACTTGAATTATACTTGTACATTTGTACTGGTGATGCAGAAATAGTAATAATTCAAAATTCAAATACTTTATTTGATAAAGTTAGAATTCACAAATACAAGAGCATCAACAGAGATGTAGTCCGAAGAGTTTATCTCAGGATAGCCTAAATTATCGTGCAACCGTTCTATCTGGAGCGTTTCTTCTGGAAACGTAATCTGTAAATAAGACAAGAAAGAGTCAAGAGAAAGGGAGGTTTGAAGTGTCAGGTGTGTTAGTCTGAACGCACACCACAGAGCAAAGTAACCTCAGTGTTCGAATGACACAAGTCTTTTGTTTGTTTCTTGACTAGTTATCACTCCTGATCTTCAAGTATTTGTAAGTTTTACTTGAAGGTGATAGGTTCTTTTCAATGTCCCAACAATTATTTAGATTATGTGTAAGTCTACAAATTCTGAATTTAACTTGTTGATTCGTGGGCATGCTTTGCTATTTATAGAGAAATCATCCAATTTCATCATCTCTTGGCCAGGACATATGTCAATTAAACTATTGTTTAGAGAGGAGCTTGGAAATTGTCACGAACCAAACCGGAAAACTCATTTGGAGATCCCGAATTTGAATTCATAACCCTTACCACACTAAAACTTGGGAGTGGATAAGCAATACCTAACCAAGGTTGCTAAATAAAATATAAGGTACGAAATATTAATGTTCTTAAAATAATATCCAATACAAACAACTTTCAAACAAACAGCAAAAATTAACACGAGTCTAGTGTTTTCAATTAACTCCTACTATAAGTTTAGGTAAAAACCTTAAAATAAAATCCTAAAGAAGACTAACGTCTATATAAGACAAAACATCAAAGTATCAAGGTATATCTGGAAAATCACACTAATGGATAAATAGTAAGGATGAAGATGTACATTCAAATCCAAGTAATAAACAATGGAAAGAAAGTCGATAAAATACAAGTCTCATGTTAAGTTAAAGTCCTGATAAAACATTTATATAGCAGGTAATTTAGATAAGAAATTACTAATCTATTACATTACATTAAACAAAATAATTATCTTCATCTTCTTCTGGGCTCCATATTGATCTTCATCTTCCAATTAAACTTCATCTAAAAGACATGAAAATGGTTGCTAAAAAGCATGAGTTACACATAGCCAGTAAGTAAATCAAGCCCAATATAATCTAAGATTGAAGTAAGGCCAAAGCCACTATTCAATGATATCCAATAACAGTAAACATATGAATGGAATAATCATGAATTTAGGATGTTATACAATAACAGTAAATATGTGAACATAATGATAATAAGTCAAGGATGCACGAGGTCGAGTCTTAATTAATGCATGCCGTGCACCTATTATACAAAATCACCAAATGTGATCTAAACAAACATTCTAATATGCAATGGAGTCATGCCGTGCACCTATTATACAAAATCACCAAATGTGATCTAAACAAACATTCTAATATGCAATGGAGTCTGTGTGGATTCCACATAGACCGGTCCATCATTGGGCAATGTGTCATAACGGACCATCCCTCCCTATACAGATTCATACCCAAAGATAAGATCATTTCTGTCTAGTAACCGTTAAATGTTGGTTCCTCATATGATCTCAATCGTGTTACCAAAGGATGCTCAACATAGAACCATCCCCCATTATATGACAGAAATAACAGATTATTCTATGTGCACAACATAGTTTCTAGGGGTTTCAACCTAGAGGACACAAGCGCCTCACCTTATTTTCGATCATAGGGACGAATCCCAAGGCATCGCCCAAAACTTCCTCAGAGAAACCACACACTACTGATCAACTATCAGAGCTCACTCACATGATTCGGATATTGGGTCTTACCAATATGAAGTGCCCTCACCTATCATCTTTCCTCATGTCTCTTGGGATCATCATCTAGGACGTATCCCGCACCATGGGAGAAAACAACAATTGGTCTATTGGGATGATCAGTCCCTCAACCCATATAAATCTAAGTCTCCTCGCTTATTATGATTTTTAGATCATAATACTCTCATGTAAATAACCAGGAGTCCCAGAAGTAAGGACTCATGATACAGGGTATTACTCATAGACCAAAACCATGGTCAAGAGCCAATGCAGTGTATGTGAATGAGTGCACATTAACTAAACATTCAATCTTTGTGTACAAGGTGTAATAACAAGCAACAAGCATGTAGATCATCTAATTCACATGTAATAGGAATCTCATTCTAGGTAACATGGATAGTGGGACCATAAAGAGGAAATCATGTAAGATAATCTATGTGTTCATATGGGATGCATCAGGTGCATTATCAGTTATAAGTACATATTCATTCAAATCCAACATTTATATTCATCAACACATATAGTCCATGAGCAATCGCCCTGGACTTCTTATAACATCATAGTTCATAAGATTACATTAACCCAAGGTTACGTGCAAGATACATTCACGTTTCATGTGTTACCATACCAAATTTACTCAACCAAACATAGTGTGAATCACATTATCAACCATACCAGAGTGTATTTTCATCATTTGAATCACAAACCATGATAATGTGTAACAACTATCAAACATCAAAACATAAGGTCATATATCAGGTTTGGCGAGGTCTTTGGCGACCACTTCGGCGCACTGAAGCTTGCCTCGACGACCAATTCGGCGAACTGAACTGTCACTCGGCGACAATTCCAGGGCTTCAATCTCGGCGCCGACTTCGGCGCATAGAAACCAATCTCGGCTCACCGAACCAACTTCGGCGGGGTGTTCAAGCTCGGCGAGCCGAACAGTCCGCCTGCAGCCCAAAATGTGTTAGACGCACCAAGGAGGCTGTCGAACGTCACGAATAGACCAAAATCAAGGGGTTTCTCATACATTCGAAGACACAACAAAGGGGAAAATACTAACATGCATTAATTACTCAAAATCCAACAATATCTAACCCTAAAACATGGTATTAAACCAACATTTAGATCAAAATTATTCCAAACCATTCTTCAACCATGAAAACAAATTATAATCAATAACTGAGCATTTAATCCATTCCCAAACATGAAAATAAACTATAAATCAATAACTAAACATTTGATCCATTCTAAAACATGATATGAAAATGAAAAGTAAAGAAATTGCACGGAATCCAAGATGAATCTAATTATGTCCATGAAATTATCCACTTACCTCTACCAAGCAAGCAAAAACCATAGAAACCCAAGCAAAGCAAGCTAATCCCTCTTCTCTCCTCCAAGCTCCAAGAAAAACCAAACGAACCCCAAAAATGAGAAGAGAAACATGAGATTCTCTCCCCTCTCTCTCAAACCAACAACCCTAGCCAAATGTCACCATCTTGGACCTCCAAATCAAACCACTCCAATCTCAACCCTCCATCTCACCTACTCAAATCTAGCCCTCCAAACTCACCTACTAAAATATAGCCTTACACCTCACCACACATCCCAAACAACAAACCTAAATCTAAGCCACACAAACAAACACACTTAATCTAAACCACACAAACAAACACAATGCTCAAATAAATCAAGGCCACACATCAAAATCATGATCTAAATGATCAAACACAAAGTCAAACATAAAAAGGACCATGCTACAGTGTGTAGCACCAAGGTCAAACAAACACAACATGTACAATCACACGGCCGGGTCAAATCCAATCAGCGATCCAACAAAAGGAAACACTCATCGCATGAAATAAAATATAAACATGCACAATTTGTAGCAACCGTGTTTTTAAATTATAATTGATATAATTTAATAATAATTAACAAGGAAAATCCCTTGTGAAAGATTAGATAGGTTTGGGTAGTTAAATAATTGATATAAGTAGGATTTGTAATTAAAACTAATTATGGGTTCCAAGGTGTATTATTAGAAAGATTGGGGTCACTTAAGTAATTTAAAAACTTTATAGTAGTTAGGGTTTGATTTGGACGTGTAAGGAAAAGGGGATGGAGGTGCCATTTGACCAAGCCATTAGGGGTAGATTAGTAAGTTTAGGGAGGAATCTTAATGGAGAAGTTACCTTACCTATTGGTTAGGTGTGAGGAGAGTTAAGAAAGGGTAAAGAAGTAAAATTAATTAGTTTTAGAAGTTGGCAAGAGGGGTCATTGAATAGTGACGCAAATAGTAGTTTTGAGAAGGTGAGTTGGGGTTTTGATGTTTATGATAAAGGGAGAACCAAACCCTAGCCGTCACAAACCTTGAGAAGAAAAACAAATATGGGTGTAGAGAAAAGAGAGATGGAAGAAAGACTATGGAGGAAGAGGAAGTGGTGATCTGTCATTGTTGGAAAATCTATTGGAAACAGATCTAAGAAGAAAATCTTAGGAAACAAGGTAGGGATTCCAATGTTTTTACGGTACTTAATTTTATGGATTAGATCGATGCTATAGATATAGTCGGTTTGCATTTTGGTATATTTAACATGACTAGATCTAGGATCCATATGGACTAATGAAGAATGCAAGTATGTTGTTTGATCTCCATGATTATTTGTGTTGTTGTATTCCTTGTATTTATATCAACTCTTGTGAACCATGTTTATATATTTGGATCTATGATTAATATGTGTGTTTACTTGTTAGATCCATAGGAAATAAAATAGTTTTTATGTGTTTGTTTTTATGATCTTATGAATAGGTGTAGAGACTTGTTTTTGAGTGTTAAGATCTTAAGAATCAATAGGTTTGATTAGAGGTACGAAACCCAAATCAAAAACCCAAAAATTAGCTTAAATTGTGTGTTCTGTAGGTCCCTCGACAACTATCGATTTAGATACCGAAATCAAGAAAAATTAGGTGCTCTCGGAACTTGCTATTGAGCTCCGGCAGCAGTGCTATCGAAACCTTCGGTAGGTCAATCGGCAGTTACCGAGTAGCTACCGAATTTGAGAAAAATGAAGTGCTTTCTGGACCAGCTACCGAGCTTCGGCAGCTGTGCTATCGAGACCTTCAGTAGGACACTCGGCAGCTACCGAAGTCCAAATGACTTCAGATTTTGTGGGGAGAATCCCCAATGAGTTATACACATGCATATATCGATGGTTTGTATGCAAAAGGTTTAGATTTAGAGGAATCAATCAAAGTATAGGAGAAGGACAAGAATTCAGAATTCTTTGACTGATTCAAATGGAATATGATGTAACCTTGACTCATAGGTGTTGGAAAAAGGTCTTAGGACCTAAAATACAAGATTAATAGGATTAGAAATGATTATGTAGGATTTGTTTGGTTGAATGGTGCTAATAACATTCAACAAGGACATAGGTTTGATTTATGATTACCTTTGATTAATGACTAGTATGTTGGATGAGGGTACCATGAGTATCCATGATTGTGTTGTGTTGTGTTGACTGACTTGAATGATGTTGTGGATAGGTGTGTATTCCACCTTGGGTAAAAGTCCCTAAAGGAAAGGAATGTAAGGGTGTTATTCCACCGTGGGTGAAAGTCCCTAAAGGAAAGAACATTGACAGGTGTCGCAACCGTGGGTGAAAGTACCTAAAGGTCGTATATATGGTAATTCCACCGTGGGTGCAAGACCCTAAAGGAAAAGAGTGATAAGGGTGTATTTCTACCATGGGTGCAAGTCCCTAAAAGGGATGGGTCGTATGGTCGTGAGTTAGAATGAGTAGGTGACTGGGCTAGGCTTGGTGACACCTTGCGTTACACTGCATCTCATTTCACTCCATGCTTTCATCATACCTTGCATTGCACTGTATTGCATTTGAATTGGTTGTGATGCATGTACATTATAATTCTTGATGTGATTGTGAATGATTGTGATCGAGTTACATTGGTTATAGCAAGGTGAGACCTTGTGGATAGGTGAGCTTCCACCGTGGGTGAAAGTCCCTAAAGGCAAGAACATGGATAGGTGTGTTTCCACCGTGGGTGAAAGTCCCTAAAGGAAAGGATTGTAAGGGTGTATTTCCACCATGGGTGAAAGTCTCTAAAGGAAAGGACTGTAAGGGTATACTTCCTCAATGGGTGAAAGTCCCTAAAAGAATGGTGATATGTGTTGTTTGTGATCATAGTGAGACTATGAGTATATATACGAGTTTGATTATGTGCATAAGGGTGTATTTCCACCGTGGGTGCAAGTCCCTAAAGGAATAGTATATGAGACTTTCTCCATGGGTGCAAGTCCCTAAAGGAATGGTTATGTGCTAGATATATGGTATATTAGTATATGTTAATTGGCCGTAGCATGGTGGGACCATGTGATGTTTGTTGTGGAACATGGTTAGACTATGTGGTTGCTGTGTAACATGGTGGGACCATGTGTATGCGTGGATGATCGTTTGTTTGGAATATGGTAAAACCATGTGGAATTTGCTTGAACATGATGGGATCATGTGGGAAATCTTAATGTAGTGGGACTATGGGGATTATTATCTATTGATAATTATGTTTGATGTGTTGTGGTATTCATGTGAACTATGATGTTACATGTCCAATGTTATATTCATGCTAGTATATGATATATATAGTATGGTGACATGATAATACACATATGACTGTGATATTATGTGATGGATGAAATGTATGAAATGAATTGTGTTGGTTTATATGCATAAAAGTAAGTATTGTAGACTAATAGGATTTCTCTACTAGGCTTCGGCTGATCCTTATCTCTACAGGTCCTCTTGTTTGATCGGGACTGGCTGGAAAGGTGACTCGGCGCTGAGACGCTGTTTGTTTGAGATAATGCTACGAGACTTGTTACTTTTATGTTATTTCAGTTTTTGTTGGTCTGACCCCGTGTGGGCAGGACCTGCAATTGGAATTTATTTACATTACTTGTGGGTTCATTGCTCGACACGTTTGGTTGGGCAATGGTTTTATTTTAAACAGACTTCCGCTGATTTTATTGTTGTTGAGACTCTGGTTCAACTAGGAAAGGGTTGACATTTTGGTGGTTTATCCGTATCCACGAGGTGGATCCGAAGGTCGATTCCTCGGAATCCTCAAGATTTTCATATCTCAGATTTGGAGCGCGACGGAGGTGGTATCAGAGCACTAGGTTTAAGTTGTCTAGGCTTTGGGAAGTCTTAGGTCATAGTGAAAACCTAGGACGGAAACATAGAAACTGTGAACATAGAATCCACATCTTTTTACTGTGTGTAATATATTTGATATATTATGTAATTAAGTACTGTGATGTCCTTATGTGCTTATGTGTGAATATGTTTATATTTACGTGTTATAAATTAGGATTATCACACAACATACTTCGAGATTTGTCATTAAGTACAGAAGGCTAGTGTCTAATCTGGGCAGTAGTAGGGTGATCATTACTTTCTTTGCAAGGTGATAGGACTATTGCAGCTGCAAATACATGAATCCTTGAACTTTGGATCGATAGTAAATGACTACTTGTGATGAGAAAGACTTTGCTAACTTAAAAGTTATCAATTTTCTAGAATGTAAGTGTAATTACTTCTTGAAATATGATGAAATTTCTAGGATAAGAATCTTATGCTTTGTGGTGTTTACCATGTTATAGTTATGAAATTATGTTGCTGTGACATTGTGTGTAATTAGGAAAAGTATTTGGGCGCAATTTCCTAGGATCTACATGAGACTTTCCTTAAGTGATTTTTGTGAACCATGAGCACCTAGAACATGTGAACCTAGGAAGTACTTTTGTGATTTGCAATAAAAATATACTTTGGTATATTATGTAAATACTTAACGTGCTTGTATACTGTAACAACCTGAAATTTCACGTAAAAAGTCAAATTAGAAAACCTAAGGGTAAAATAGTAATCTGGGAAATTTTAGT
>JAUPMG010114240.1:0-11932 GCA_031762675.1 Pachysandra terminalis | reverse complement strand
TGGATCCCGAAGGTCACACCTCGAGATCTGTGCCAACCCTCATTGGGATTCAGGCCACTGGTTTTGGGGCGTGACAACCGGTGATATTTGTGAAGAAGAAGGATGGATCTATGCGGTTGTGCATTGACTACAAACAACTGAATAGAGTCACCATCAAGAACAAGTATCCTTTTCCTGGGATAGATGATCCCTTTAATCCGTTGAGGGAGCACAATATTTTTCCAAGATCAACTTAAGTTCAGGATAACACCAACTGAGAATAAGAGAGTGTGATACGCAGAAGACCGCATTTAGGACCGAATACAGGCACAATGAGTTTGGGGTGATGTCGTTTGGCTTGATTAAGGCCCCTGCTGCCTACATGGACATGATGCACAGCGTGTTCAGGTCGTACTTGGATCGATTTGTAGTGATCTTCGTTGATGATATTTTGATATACTCCAAGACGAGGGAAGAACATGAGGAGAATTTGAGTGTAGCATTGAGGACACTCTTAGATCACTAGCTTTATGCCAAATTTAACATGTTTGACTTCTGAAGGATGAAGTAAAGTTTCTGGGACATGTAGTGTCCAGGTCAGGAATTTTAGTAGATCCCGCTAAGATGGAAGCTGTATTGAGTTGGAAGAGGCCTAAGAATGCCGCTAAGATCCGAAGTTTTCTACGATTGCCCGGTTATTATAGGAGATTTATTGAAGGGTTCTCCAAGATTTCTACTCCTTTGACTAATTAGACGAAGAAAGTATTCAAATACAGTTGGGACGAAAAATGTGAAGCGGCATTTGAGGAAGTTAAGGAGAAACTTAATTCAGCTCCCGTTTTAGTGATTCCAGTCAGCGAGAAGAAGTTAATAGGTTATACGGATGCTTCGTTGATGGGTTTAGGATGCGTCCTTATGCTGGAAGGACAAGTGGTGCCTTATGCATGTAGACAACTCAAAGTCCATGAGCGCAACTATCCTACTCATGACTTGGAGTTGGCCACTGTAGTGTTCGCACTGAAGTTGTGGAAACATTACTTGTACGGAGAAAGCTTTGAACTCCTCACTAACCACAAGAGTTTGAAGTATTTGTTCACTCAGAAGAATCTGAACATAAGGCAAAGATGGTGGATGGAGTCAGTCCACAATTATGTGAATACGCTTCAGTACCATCCGGGTAAAGCAAACGTGGTTGTGGATGCACTAAGCAGGAAACCAAGGAGCACATTGGCGTGACTGATGAGATAGGAAAAACTTTTAGTGGAAGCATTCAGTACTTTAGATGTCAAGACCAATGGGGAAAGGAGTGATGGGTTGCTATTCAGCCTATGGCTAGACTGTCCATGTTCGATAGAATTGCTGAAGGATAGAAGTTAGACCCGAGTCTTCAGTTACTAGCAGCAAATGAAACTAAACCAGACTGGTCAGTGCAGACTGATGGAGTGATCAGATTTAGAGGTAGACTTTGTGTTCCAAGTGATGAATCAGTACGGAATGAGATTTTGGAAGAGGCACACAAATCCAGATATTCCATTCATCCAGGAGGTACTAAGATGTATCGAGATTTGAGGAGAATATATTGGTGGACCGTGATGAAAAGGGACATAACTAAGTTTGTAGCTAGATGCCTCACTTGCCAACTAGTGAAGGCTGAACATATTAAGACGGCGGAATTGCTTCATCCATTGCCTATCTCGGAATGGAAATGGGAGCATGTGATTATGGAATTTGTGGTAGGATTGCCTAAATACAAATCAGAAAGTGACTCAATCTGGGTGATTGTGGATAGATTGACCAAGTCAGCTCACTTCTTACCTGTAAGGATTACAGCTTCCAGAGACGAAATGGCACGACTGTATGTCAAGGAGATAGTTGATTTTTTTCCGGTCCGGTATGATGCTTAAACAAATCAATCATATTATTATTTGGCTTATTCAAAAATCCCGGAATACTTCTACGGGTCATGAGTTTCTCCCTACTGCTTGTTGCAACATTTTATACAAGTGCATTGCTAAATTATTAGCCGATAGAATAAAGCTGGTGCTTAATAGTTTGGAAGGCAATTATCAGTTTGCATTCATCCCAGGTAGAAGATTCTCTGATACCATCTTGCTGGTGCACGAGCTTCTTCATGATTATCATCTCAACAAAGGTAATCCCCAATGTGCTATTGAGATAGATATTCAGAAGGCATATGATTCAATTAGTTGGGAGCTGATATTATTCATACTAAACAAGGGGGCACTTCCTAGAAAAATGATCAATTGGATTTCAGCTTGTATTACTACTGGCTTCTATTCTATTCAGGTTAATGGTGGGTTGGAAGGGTTCTTTCTGAGGAGGAAGGAATTGAGACAAGGTGGTCCCCTTTCTCCCTATCTTTTAGTTTTAGTTATGGAAGTCTTATTTAGAATGACGAATAATGCCGCTAATTCCCCTTTATTCTTGTTCCATCCGAGATGTGGTGATCTTCAAATTTCTATGATTAGTTTTGCAAATGATCTGTTCATATTCTCTCAAGCTTATCTAGACTCTATAAGATCTTGTAAAGTGTTCTCAGAGATTTTGAAGAGTGTTCGGGCCTTAAAGTCAATGTTAACAAGAGCTTAGTGTTTTGTGCTGGGGTGAACGCAACCACCAAGTCTCTAATCAAAGAAAGATTTGACTTTTCTTTGGGCAAGCTACCTGTAAAGTATTTGGGGATTCCTCTTATTAACACTAGGCTAAAGATAGGAGATTGGCAGCCTATCCTCGACAATATTCAAGCTAAGATTCAAGGTTGGAAAAGTAAATGCCTATCCTTTGCTGGTAGACTTCTTTTGATAAAATATGTGTTATTGGTCATCCAACTTCATTGGCAAAGTTGTTTTATCCTTCTAAAGAAGGTGCTGAATTTAATTGATAGAGCTTGCTCTAAATTTCTTTGGGGAGGTGATGAAACTAGAAGGAAAATCTACCCTATTACTTGGGATAGGGTGTGTTCTCACAAGAACAATGGTGGTTTGGGTATTTTTAACTCTGTGAAAAGGAATAAAGTGTTGAAACTAAGATATGTTTGGCTCTTACAATTAGGTAGCTGCTCAGTTTGGGTTGAGTGGATAAAACAACAAACTATCAAAGGGAGATGTTTTTGGGATTTAAAGGTTCCCACTAAATGGTTTTGGGCTTGGAGGAAGATTCTAAATGTAAGAGAGCTTGCCCATGATATGTTGACCAAGAATGTGGTTAATGATTGTGACTCGTGATTATGTATGATAATTGGCACCCGAAAGGTCCCACGATCAAACTCATATCTCCTAGGCAAATCCATAATGAAGGTTACAATAGATTGGACAAAGCTGACAGCATCATATCTAATGGGAACTGGAAGACCCTGTACTCATCCAATGAGACTCTTAACAATTATTGGCAGACCTTGGCTCAGGTGAAGATCTCCTCTTGTTAGTAGGGATTCTACTAGTTGGCTTCCTAGATCTAAGGTAGTTTTGACACTAACACACTTAGAGATTTCTGCATCTTCTTCAGGATAACTAGCCATGGCATTATATCATTTGGTTCAAAAACAGTATCCTCAAAGATTCTTTTATTTCTTGGCTTGCAGCCCATTCTCACCTATCCACCATGGACAGACTGGTTTGATTTGGTGTTCTTAGCAACAATTTGTGTGTCCTGTGTGGCAATGGACTGGAGTCTCACCAACATCTATTCTTTAGAAGTCGATTCTCTAAGGAGGTTTGGAAGGAAGTTCTCCACTGATGCGCACATCATAGAACACCTCTAATTTGGGAGGAGGAATTGGCTTGGTGTAAGGAAAAATTCAGTGGAAGAAAATATTTAGTTCAAAGACTGCATTTAATGCTACTATTTATTACATCTGGAAAGAGAGGAAGATCAGAATTTTCAAGAACAATTACCACTCTTTTAGAATGTTTCTGCACTTCATAAAAAGGGATATTATAGACAAAGTCAATTACATTGCAAGTTCTAGTGGAGAAGCCTCCCATGGATTGGAGGTGCTACAGAACTGGTAAGCTGTATGATTTGGATGTGTAGGTTGACTGTTCTACAGGGGTGTGGATGTGGTATTGATTAGTTTTCTGGTGTACCTATGTTCAACTACTATTACTGTACTCTTTTATAGAACAATCCTTACTATTTTTGTTGGGCTGGACTTTGCTTCTACAAAAACTGTCTTTTGTTGTTCTGTTGATGTATATGGTAAGTCTGAGGTGATGTGGTTACATCAAATGGTGCATTTGAGCTGACATGGTAATAGCATGTTGCTGTGTGGTTGTTCTGATGCTCTATTTGTTGTTTGAGGTGTAGACGAGCTGATTGCAGATGATCTATGATGTTCTAATTTGAATGTTGGTTCTGTTCTAAATGTGTGGACATGTGATGCTCTATTCTCAAGGTGATTGTGTTCCATTGATATTGCGTTGTTCCCTTTACTGAATCTGAGTTCATGGTGCTGATGTGTTCTATGGTGGCATTTGACCATGACTCATTGGTACTGCTAGTTTTGGTCTTTAAGGTGTTGTTGTTTCTGGTTTTCATTGATTTCATGGAGCTGAAGTGAAGTGGTGTTCTGAGATGTGTTGCTGTGTCAAATATCTCAGCCCAGGCCTTCCTTCCTATTATATTCTTCTGTGTTTTGAGTTAGGTGCTTTGGTTGCTGCCGGACAGTATCTGTAGATATGAAGTATCAATATTTTTCCCCTTTCTTTTCTCTTTCTTAGTATACTTACCTTTCCAAAAAAAATCTCCTAAGATCCTTATTCATCTTAGTCCCACCTGGATGAATTGAATACCGAGATCGATGAGCTTCCTTAAAAAATGTCATTCTTTAAATTTTTATCTTCTGGAACACACAATCTTCCCTTCAATCAAATACTCCCATCTCCTTCACGAGTCCAATTAGGTTTCTGATCATCTTTGCTAGCCTTTGTAACCAATCATCTCTCATTTGAGTTTCCACAATTTTCTCCTTCAAATCTGCTTTGATAAGCAAGGTAAACAACTTTGCCTTCGCTCCTTTGATATCTCTCTTAACTCAAAGGTATGCTAATATTTCAAATAATTTCCACTCTTGAACTAAGAGTTGTGCCAAAAGAGTGCTAGGCTTCCTGCTTAATGCATCTGCTACGACATTAGCTTTACTTGGATGATACTAAAGTGAAAAGTCATAATCATTCACCAATTCCATCAATCTCCGTTGTCTCATATTTAACTCCTTTTGCGAAAATAGATATTTCAAAATCTTGTGATCCGAGAATACCTCAAATGTCTCACCATAAAGATAATGTCAACAAATCTTCAGAGAGAAAACTACCTAAATCTCGTGCTTGACTCCGCTTCTGGGAAGAGTTAAAGCTGGAGCTGTTGTCAACTTCTTCTTGTCAAGCCCCAGATCCCGTGACACGATTCCGAATGAGGGGTGGCACAGATCTCAAGGTGAGACCTTCGGGATCCACAACTGGACCGTGGATTGCTACCAAGACATAAGCAAAAATAAAAGTAATACTTTACCTTTATTTAATAATGAAAAGAGTGCGGAAGTCGAACATCAAATAAAAATAAAATTGAAAGCATACAAGTAATCAAATGGTCTTGGACTACAGTTGAGCCAGGACCTACAAGCGTCTAAATATTCCCAAACTAGTACATCAAATTGAACGGAGTTTATTACAACCAAAACTTCCTCGGAAGTACAATCTAAATAAACAATCAAATAAAGTATAAGTAGCTTAGCAGCAGCAGCAGCATTACAAGCTAACATAGAAGTCACTCCTCCTATCCTACAACATGAAAAGTTGAGTGAGCCAATGAATGCCCAGTAAGAGTATAGACAGTTTCCCGTCCTCTAATGGAAACCAAATCAATAGGGTTAGTACAGTAATTAATCATAATATGAAATGAGTATTTTAACATGATATGGTATGATATGAACGATTCAATCACATGTCCTATAGTGAATGCAATAAGAAACGCACAATCATTATGATATGCATAGTGAATGAACTAAACCAATACTCCATGATAAGTGGACCACAACCAGACACTTATCAACAAAACCTATTCAGGACATCGTCCCAAGGAAGCCCTATCTTCGTTCCGGGCACTAACCCATGCTACAAAGTCTATGATATACTAATTTACAAGTGTATCCTACTCGAGGGATAGCGAACCTCTATAGGATCTCGTAGGCATCCTACCCTGATTTAATTGGAGTACATTCCATAGGTATAGTAAACCTTAAGTATTCCTATAGGTGATCCTTGCTAGTTTAAGTGGGCCTTTTCATCCCACAGGTATATAGTCAACTCAACTAGAGGCTTCACATAGTTTCTCCATAGATTTCAACCTCTCGGTTCACTTATCATTCGGTATCAGCCGAGTTTGTAATGCATTAAACTAGGACACCAAATAAAGATCGACAACAAAAACTATCCATGTGCCCATACATGCAGATAATCCGACTGCAAACCATCAAAAGCTTCCTATCATGTTATCATACCACAAACAATCACACAAAATCATGAACCAGGTAATTCCACATTTATTCAACATTAAACCTAAGGTGGGATGATGGTCGCAACAACAACAACTTCGGAGCACCAAGTTTGACTCCCTGTAGGTAGGTTAGATGTCTTTAGGTCAAAACTTGTTCCCAGAAACCAACAACAATTCAATGGCCTAATCCTTTCATCATCCACCCCAGGTGATCCAAAAAATCTCACAAGATTGTGCAATATACAGGGTCTTCGATGGAGTAGCCGGTGGACCGAAGCCTACTGAATACTCAAAATCAACTACAAAATGGTCTCTGTCGGTGGATTGAAGTCTACCAAAGTGCTCTGTGCTTTTCTCAAGTGTTCGGTGGAGTAGACGGGGGATCGAAGCCTACCTAGCACCCAAATAAGCATATATTTCATTCTCTGTCGATGGACCAATTGATGGACCAATGCCTACCAACAGTGCCAATTCTGGGTTTTCAAATCTCGAACTCAGCAGTACCAAATCAATTCGAGACCATATGAAATCAAGTACGAAACACTCAAAACTTATTCAGGCATAACAATCATCATTTAACAACATTTTCACATGGATCTAATCATGATTATTGAAATATTAAATAGAATCACAAAACTAGAACATGGAACACACAGATCTGAAATCTCATAACAGGACTACACCATCTAACACAACTTCTGCTATATTCTTCTAGTTAGGGATAGCTTCTTTCTTTTTCCTTCCTCCGTTCCTCTTGCCTCTTCTTTCTTTCACAGATTTAGTCTCAGCCCCGTTTCACTCTTTCTCTTGTTCTCTTCTCTTCTTTAAGCCCCAAATCCTAGTCTCTCAATCCAAAATACTTTTCAGGTTCTAGACGAAACCCTAACTTTTCAGCCTTACCAAATCACTCAAAACACTTTCTAACTCTCTTCCTTAACTCCCTTACCCATAACCTGATAGATAAGGTAACCTCCCCACAAGGAGTCCTGTAAAAAATCAACTTTCTATTAATTTTAATCTCCCTCCTAAACTTCCTAAGCTAAATCCAACTAATTCAAACCTCAGAGTAATTTACTAAAGCACCTCCTAATCCTATTGCACATGGTTCACACGACTAAGTCAATTCCCACCAATCCAACTTTTCCTAATTCCTCCCTAACCTCTATACTTTAAGTACTTATTCTTATCACCCAACTTCCTCTTAATTACCAATTTATCCCAACTCTAATCCTTAGTTATTAATGTGTATATCTAAGACAATAGGTTCATGCATTCCAATTCTGGTTTTATAAAATGGAGTTATCCTAATTACTTATGATTATTCTTAGATAGACTAATCTGAGTTTCTCTCTCTCTCTCTCTCTCTCTCTCTCTCTATATATATATATCTATATATATATATATATATATATATATATATATATATATAGATGTATAGAGGTACGTGTTTCCAAGTTTTGCTTAATAAATCAATTTAACTAATCTTGAATTAACTTTAAATAATATGTTACTAGGTTAGGGTCACTACACTTCTTGAGTTCCTGAAATGCTTTCTCACCCTTTTCTGTCCATTGGTACTTCACATCCTTTTTGGTCAAACGAGTAAGTGGTATGGCAATACGGGAAAATCCTTCTATGAATCTCCTATAGTATCCTACCAAACCCAAGAAACTTCAGATTTTGGTTACATTCTTTGGTCTTTCCCAATTCAGTATGCCTCTACCTTAAAGGGATCTATGGAAATCCCATCTTTAGACACCACATTTCCTAAGAATTTCACCTCTCCTTTCCATAATTCACATTTCTCAAACTTTGCATTTAATTGATAATCCTTATGTGACTGAAGTGTAACTCTAAGATTTTCTTCACGTTCTTCCCAAGTCTTAGAATATATTAATATTTCGTCCACAAATAGTACTACGAATTGATCAAGATGAGGTCGAAATACATGGTGCATTATATCCATAAAAGCTGCGGGTGCGTTCGTCAAATCGAAAGGCATAACATCGAATTCAAGGTAACCATAACGAGTCCTGAAAGCTGATTTTGGTATATCCTCATTCTTAATTATAAGTTGGTGATAACCTGATCTGAGATCGAATTTTGAGAAATACTTATCCCCCTTCAGTTGGTCAAATAAGTCTTCAATCATTGGCAAAGGTTACTTGTTCTTCATCGTGACTGGATTAAATTGCCGGTAATCGATATACAGTCTTAGGGATCCATCCTTCTTCTTGAAAAATAGGACTGGAGCTCCCCAAGGTGATGAATTAGGTCCGATAAATCCTTGTTGGAGTTGCTCATCCAGTTGAATCTTAAGTTCCTTTAACTCAGTAGATGCCATTCTATAAGTTGGTAGTGCTATCGGAGTAGCACCTCGAATTAATTCGATTGAAAATTCAGTCTCTCTCCTTGGTGGTAATTCGGGTATATCTTGGAATACATCTCCAAATTGACAAACTATAGGAATAGACTCAATTCCTTGCTTCCCTTCCAGTGCACACAATTCAATTGCGGCAAGCTGATTAGTCATGTCTGCTTTAAGCCCTTTATTCTTCACTAACGTTCCTGCAGGAATTAGAAATATAATGGTCCCACTATGGCAGTCTATCTGCACTCGATATGCAGTCAACCAATCCATAACTAGGATCACATCGTATCCCTCCATGTCTAAGACTATTAGATCATTAGTCATAGTAATATCTCCCACAACAATGGAACAAGACTTAGACACTCTAGTCAAAGGTACGGAACCTCGTACAGGGTTCTTCACTAGAAATTTATAATCTAATCCAACACTTTCCAAACCCAAAGCATGCATAAATAAGCGAGATATGAATGATAATGATGCTCCAGTATCAAACAATACATGAGCTGAAGTAGAGAAAATAGGTAGGATACCTTCCAACACTCCCCTCTGTAGTTGTTGGTCATACACCTTCCCTTCTCCCAAGTCAGTAGTCTAGTTGATAGCATCCAATTGACCTCAAGGTGATTGATAAGCTTGCTGCTACTATTGTGATTATAGAGGTGGTTGATATTGTGGGGCTGCGGGCCTTGGTCCTCTTTGTTGGTTTTGCTGTTGTTGTGGTGGTACTTGTCTTGGAATTGGTGGCGCTTGACCTTAAGCAACTTGTGGATAATACAGCTTAGGCATGTACTGTTGTGGAGCAAACAAAGATCTAGGCTGGAAATTCTGGGATTTTGGCCCTTGAGATGTTGCTGGTAAACGACAATTCTTCTTGATATGTCCCATTTGTCCACACTTGTAACATGCTCTATTTTTAGCCTAATCTGATTGAACCAGTTGGTACTGATGTTGATACATCGGTACTCCACCCTCCTCAACTCGTTCCTTCTTGAATTGTTCTTGATTCCCCTTGAATCGATTTCCTTGTTGCTTCTCCATCTCCTTCTCCTTGCTCCTCTCCAAGTTTCTTTGATCTTGCACCTTCATATTGTCCATGTTACTCTTCTCCACCTTCCTAGCAATGTTAACGACATCATAATACTTCGTAAACTCTCTCGCCAACAGTGTAGACTTGATATTCCCCTTCAGTCCATTCTCAAAATGAAACAACTTCTTCTCCTCCGTATCTACTGCATAAGGTGCAAATTGTGACAATTCAGTAAAGCTAGCTTCATACTCGGCGACAGTCATGTTTCCTTCCTCTAATTTCACGAATTCAAGCTCTTTGTCCTTCCTCACACTCTTCAGAAATATTTCTCCAAGAATATGTATTTGAATCTTTCCCAACTTATTTCTTCTCCTCCCATTACCTTTAATGCTGTTTTCCACCATCTCCTAGCTTCTCCCTCCAACATAAACACAACTAGTCTTACTTTCACCCTATCCTCACATAACATAGCCTTAAAGATGTGCTCAAGTTGATCCAACCACCCTTGGTTCTCTCGAGGCTGTTCTATCTTTAGGACATGGATTCTGTCTCATTAGGTTTGCCATTTCTCCCAAGGTTTGGTATAGATATGCTATATGAGGATTTTGTTCCCCTCCATCACCCGATGAACTAGCACCAAATGTTCCTACTCCTCTTCCTCTGGCCATTTTGAAATCAAATGGTAGAGGTAAACCTAACATCTTCAATAAATATCAATTGCACATATACTACATTTGACATGATGTATTAGCCAAACAACCATGCCTTAGTATTCACAACATCAATAAACAGAGTAAAAACTAAAAATTTAAAATTCTAGGCTTTCATATCACTTTGTCATATCCAAACTCCAGTGTATACCTCATGAATCCATGGGTAGTCCCCCAAAGTTCTAGAATGCAACTCTCACCCCTTCTTTACACCCATCTAAGAGGGGGCACAGCCAATAAATAAAGATAACAAACCATTCATACATTTTAACATCAGCGGAAGCATTCACTTATAACATATCACATGTAGTTCATAATTCAACATATAGTATATCAAACCTATTTAACTAAATGAGGGAATAATTCATCAAACACATAATGGTTCCAAACTTCATGGTATAATACAACATGTTTCAAATAACAAAACTATTCATAAACATATTTCAAGCTTCTATAACTTTCATTCTGTGAGAGCCCAAAATTTTAAAGCAAGGGTATTTTGGTAATAATGTTTTTTATTATCACGGTAAGACCCTGAATAATTAAATTCGAAATGCCGACGAAGTGACTTCCGTGTTATATAATAAATTATAAGAAGGTAAATAAAGAACTATGTAAATTGGTAACACAAAATATATATATATATATATATATATATAAATATATACGTTACCTAGATGTATACTAGTGAGAGAAATTGGGTTCTAGTAGAAGCTAGCAACACAAAAATTAAGTATGCCTAGTTGTATTCTAACAATGCTTGTAGTAACTTCTAAAGGAAGCTAGAAACACACCAAAAGGTGTATTCCTAGTTTGGACCCTGGCAACACAGAGAAAGCTTCTTGGAGAAGCTAGTAATGCCCCAAAGGGGTATTGCTCAAATGACCCTAGTGTGCTATAGAAGGAAGCTTCTTGAAGAAGCCAAATATGAGACAAAAGACTTGTCTCTTGCCTTATACAGAATTTTGGTTGGAGAAGTAATTGAGAGAGAGGAAGAAAACGTTGAAGAAGAGGGAAAAACGTTGAGATCGTTGAAGAGGAAAGAAGAAGAAGGAGAGTAGAAGAAGAGGGCTAGAAGGAATTGAAAGCAAGCTTGAAATTTGGACTTTACTCAAACTAGATAAGTGTATTCTTGCAAATTTAAAAAGAATGATGGGGTTTTTGTGTGGATGGATTTACAAATTAAGAAAGGATTCATGAAAGGTTTTGAATTGATTTTATATGGTTAAACTTGGAACATGTTGGTTGTTTTAGTTTTAGGCCTCAACCATCATTGAGGTTTTCTGCAAATTTTGTGTAAATTATTAGTGTAAACTATGTTATGGGAATGAT
>JAUPMG010114239.1:615-25721 GCA_031762675.1 Pachysandra terminalis | reverse complement strand
TGCAATCAACAAACAGTGAATTAAAGAGCCTAAAAACCCATGAAATTAAACCATAATAATAAGGTTAGAAGTTACATATCAATACTTCACAAGGGAGTTGAGCCACCCATGGTCATCTGATCTTCAAAAAGGTTGTAAAAGATTATCCCCACGCACAGAATACGCCCCAGCAAGCACGAAACACGAAGAATAATGAAGAACGCGAAGAGAACGAAGAGCAGTGTGAAGAACAGAGAATTCTCATGAATCCTAATTCAATTCAAACTCCAATCGGTTCATAATCATCTAAACGACCACCCATAGTTTTATATTACATGTTTTCCTACTCTAATAAGTGTCCAAAAAGAATAGAAAACAAATCACAAATGGACTAAGACTCCTAAACAGAAACGCAACTGCTACTGTGCGTGTGCGCTCGATCGCACCGCATCTGCAATCGATCCCAAATGTGCGCTCGATCGCAGTACGATCGATCTACTGTGTTGGTTTGGGCTTCCTTCTGGCTGAGTTTTGACTTGATGCTTGGGCTTCCTATTGGGATTCCACCGTGGGTTTCTTCCTTGGGATTCAAGGTGTACTTGGGGTTGGATTTGGGCTTTGTTCACCTCCTCTTATGTGCCTTGAAGCTTAATCCACTTGAAGCTTTAGTGACTTGATTTAAGCCCATTTTCTCCTTATCTTTGGCAGACCTGCAAAACAGCAAACAAGCATTAATTCATTCACATTATCATAACTCTAAGACTAACAAGTAGTAGTAATAGGTCCAAAAGTATAAGTGTTACACACTTATCAACAACACCATCCAAAAATATTATATTACATCACAACAAATCATAATAAAGATCTTCTTCATCGTTGGGGTTCTTCTCCTGCAACCTCACAATCTAGAGTATCTTCATCTAAAAAACCTGAAATGTGGTTGCTAAAAAGCATGAGCTATAAAAGCCAGTAAGTAAAAGAATTCAAATTAATCTAAAATTGATATAGGGCCATGGCCACTAATCAAGGATATTCCAAGCGAAATGAACCGAAGAGGATGGTTTACAATGAAGATGAATGAGGTCAAATGTTATTTAATGCATGCAGTGCTCCAGAAATATATAGTGTCCACCAAGGTGATCTAACAATCAATCTAAGACGTTGTGTAATCTGTTAGACTTATCAATATGACAAGTTCTCATATTATCGATCCGTCCTATGAGCAAGATGTCTTATCGAACCATCCCCCCCCCCCCAATACAGGGTCCTCTCAAGGATAGGATATTCTATGTGCGCAGACATAGTTTTAAGGGTTTACAACCTAGGAGGCACAATCCCCCCACTTAATTTTTGATCATGGGTAATAGTCCAAGGTTTCATCACGTGGATTGCCTCAGGAAATCATGTCCATTGACAGTTAACAGAGATCTCTCTCTCTGAATATACATCCAACCTTTAACATCATGAAATACCTTGGGAAAAAGGGTCCATAAACAAGGATGAGGATATTGGGTAGCTAATCCCTCAACTCAACCAATCAAACACCTCACTCAATACAACTTCGTATCATAACACTCTTATCACTCTTGAGTCCAACACATGGACTCTGAGGTAGAAGGGATTACTCATGGACCATGTCAAGGTTGAGAGTCCATGCAATGCAAATGATGAGGTGCACATTAACTGTGCATTCATCTTCATTGTGTACAGGGTGCATTATCAGATTAAATATGATTCAGTTAGCATTCTTCATGTAATAAAATTCATGGTTGCAAGTAAATGTAGCTTGTATCAAGATATGAGTTTCACAAGGAAAAAAGTATACTAACCATTCAATGGAACACAATTACATATGTTTTTTTTATCAAATCCAACCAAATGAAACTCAAGTATGAAAGACCAAACAAAATGAACCAAAATTTTAATTCTCGGTGGACGAAGGGTCCTCCGAGCAATCTCGGTGGGGTCCTCGGCGCACTGAAGGATTTCTCGGTGACATTCCCCGGGGCTCAAAAATCCTAAAAGATCCCTCGGCGAACCGAGCTTGTTCTCTGTGAACTTTCCAGAGACTTGAAAATCCCTAGAAAGAATTGGCGCACTACTCGGTGAACCAAGTAGGTCACCGAGAGTTCCTGAAGGAATTCGACGAACAGTTCGACGCACCGAGATGGTCGTCGAACCTCGCGTTAGGCCAATTTTTCTGGGTGTTCTCTTCTTACTAGCAACCTAAAGGCACAAGAACCTAAAACAAGTTATCCACTACATGTTTTCACCTAGAATACACTAAAGTTCATGGAAATTTAAACACCATTAGAAGCAAACTACAAGGTGAATGCATTCCTCACTCAAATAGCAAGAATTGAAATGGAAAAATCAATGAAAGTAGTGTATGAACATCTAAATCAATCAAAGATCATTTTGAATCAATTTATTTACCTAGAGAAATGGAGAAATCACCCAATACAAGCATATACAAGCTCCAAGATCTTCTTCTTCACCAAGCTCTCCCTCTCTAACCAAGGTTTTCCTCTAAGCTTGAGCAAACAAAGCTCTTCCGTGCATGGAAGAGACAAAGAATGAGGTGGCCATACCTCTGTGTTTCTCTCAATGAGGTGGCAAGATCTAAGCCTTAGATCTCACCCACTATAATCCTATCCCTAGGATCAAGACATGAGTGGGAGTTGGTAAATCCCTCCAACCACCATGTCTCTTCCAATCCTAGCCCTTGAATTCTAAATGAAAGATCATAGCCACTCATCATAAAATAAAGGTTTAAAGCAATCCCATCAACACATCACAAATAGAAAAGGGGTCCTGCTAGGGTGTGTAGTACCCAAATTAATAAGACGAACTCACAACCGATCGCACGGCAGGATTAACCCAGAGGTTAATTCAAACAAAAGAAATTAAGCATCATAATGGTTCACTAAAAAAAACATGCATAATTAAAATTTTCAGGCTATTACATCCTACCATCCTTAAAGAAAATTCGTCCTCGAAATTAGCTTACCTTAAGTGAACAGGTGAGGATACTTGTCTCGCATTTCAGCCTCGAGCTCCCACGTTGCCTCAGTAGTTCCGTGATTGCTCCACTGGACTTTCACTTTCGATATAACCTTGTTCCTCAGTACTTTATCCTTTCTGTCTAGAATCTCCATCGAGTATTCCTCGTAAGTAGCATCCTCTCTAATCGTCCTAGACTGCTAGTCAATTACAACTGAAGGGTCAGGGTGGTACTTCCTTAACATGGAGACGTGAAACACGTCGTGCACAAGATCTAGCTCAGATGGTAGTAGCACTTTAGAAGCCACTTCTCCTATTTTCAGATATCTCGAAGGGTCCGATGTAGCTCGGTGCTAACTTGCCTTTCTTGCCGAATCTGAACACTCCTTTAGTCAGCGAGACTTTAATGAATACCCAGTCGCCTACCGTAAATTCCAGTTTCTTCCTTCTCAAGTCTGCATACTTTGTCTACTTGTGTTGAGCTATAGTAAGTCAGTCTCTGATGATCCTGATCTTCTCTCTGCTACTATCTCCGGTCCTAGAGGAATATGTACATTATCCTTGTTCCTTCACAAAGGTGATCGACAAGGTCTTCCATACAGTGCTTCAAATAGGGCCATACCGATGCTAGCTTGGTAGCTGTTGTTATAGGAGAACTCCACCAATGCTAGATGATCCTTCCAACTTCCCTTGAAATACAAGATGCACAACCTCAAAAGGTCTTCTATTACCTGATTAACTCTTTCAGTTTGACCATCTGTTTGCGGATGAAAGGCAGTGCTGAAATTGAGTTGTGTCCCCAAAGCCTTATGTAAACTCCTCTAGAATCTCGATGTAAATTGAGAGCCACGATCTGACACAATTGTAACGGGCACACCATGAAGTCGAATGATCTCTCTAACATACAACCTTGCTAAGTCGTCAGTATTCATAGTGGTCTTCATCGGTATGAAGTGCGCTGACTTTGTTAATCGATCCACTATCACCCAAATCATATCACAGTTGTTACAGGTCTTGGGTAGTCTTGTGATGAAATCCATCGATATGTGTTCCCATTTCCACTCTCCGATGGTTAGAGGTTGGAGTGTTCCTATTGGCTTCTAATGTTCCGCCTTCACTTGCTGACACGTCGCACACTTAGTCACGAATTCCTCAATCTCGACCTTCATCCGTTTCCACCAATAGTTTCGTCGAAGATCGTAATACATCTTTGTTCTGCCGGGGTGAATGGAGTACCAAGATCGGTGAGCTTCTTCCAATATTTCTCTCTTCAAATCTTCATCGTGTTGCACACAAAGCCTCTCTTTGAATCTAACGCTTCCATCCTCTTCTTTAGTCTAGTCCGTTCTCTCTGTATTCTTAGCCAAGTCTTGCATCCATGTTTCTCTCTCTTGGAGTTCGATGATTCTTGTCTTAAGTGAAGGTTTAGTCAGAATATTGCATAGCTTTACTCCATGATCCACTCTACGGGCAACAAAATGGAAATCCACTAAAGTTTCATACAGTTTCCACTCTTGAACGAGCATATGAGCCACTACACTTCGAGGTCTTTGACTGAGCGCATCTACCACTACGTTTGCCTGGCCTAGATGATACCACAGTGAGAAGATGTAGTCATTAACAAGTTCCATCCATCTCCTCTGCAGCATGTTCAAGTATTTCTGAGAGAATAGATACTTTAGGCTCTTGTGGTCGGAAAATACTTCAAAGGTTTCACCAACCAGATAGTGCCTCCAAATCTTCAATGCAAAAACAATAGCTGCAAGCTCTAGGTCATGTGTGGGGTAATTCCTCTCGTGAGTCTTCAGTTGTCTTAAGGTGTAGGCTACAACCATACATTCATGCATCAGCACACAACCCAGTCCAGACAAAGAAGCATCCATAAAAACCATGAAATATACACCCCTAACAAGAATGGTTAACACCGGTGCAGTAGTTAACTTCTCCTTGAGAGTTGAAAAAGCTTTCTTACAAGCGTCATCCCAAATGAATTTCACATCTTTCCTTGTGAGCTTAGTCAACGGAGCTACGATGCGTGAAAACCCCTTTATGAATCGTCTGTAATACCCTGCTAATCCAAGAAAACTACGGATCTCGGCAACAGTCTTGGGTTGTTCCCAACTTGACACTGCTTCAACCTTGCTCAGGTCCACTGTGATACCCTCCTTAGTCATCACGTGACCTAGGAACTTCACTTCTTCTTTCCAAAACTCGCACTTAGAGAACTTAGTGCACAACTGATGATCTGCCACGGTCTGCAAAGTGACGTTGAGGTAACCTTTGTGTTCTTCCTTGGTTTTGGAGTTGAGTAAAATATCGTCGATGAATACTACCATGAATTTATCCAAGGCATGAAGATCCTCTGCATCATATCCACAAACGCTGCCGATGCATTAGTCAGTCCAAAAGGCATAACTACAAACTCAAAATGTTCATATCTAGTCCGGAATGCCGTCTTTGGTATGTCTTCTTCCTTGATCAATAACTGATGATATTTAGATCGGAGATCGATCTTCGAGAAGTACGAAGCCCTTTAAATTGATCAAACAAATCTTCAATGCGAGGTAACGGGTACTTGTTCTTCACAGTGACCTGATTCAACCTATAGTAGTCGATGCACAATCTGAGAGATCCATCCTTTTTCTTTACAAATAGAACAGGTGCTCCCCAAGTCGATGAACTCGGCCGAATGAACTGTAGGGCGAGTAACTCGTCTAGTTGCTTCCTTAACTCCGTCAATTCTGTGGGTGCCATTTCGTACGTCGGTAGTGCAATAGGCATCGCTTCTCACTTGGGAGGTAGTTCGGGTATGTCTTGAAATATCTTTCCATACTGATTCACTATGGGGATGCGTTCCCAATCTCTCTTCTCTTTAATAGACTTCAAATCCAAAAAAACTGAGAGGTTGGGTACTTCAGATCTCGATCCAACCTCCTTCACTACCTTGCCTTCCGGAGACAGAAAAGAAACCACTCGCTTATGACAGTCTATCTGCACGTGATGTGCAGCTAGCCAGTCCATCCCCAAAATCACATCAAACTCATGCATGTTTTGTACAATAAGGTTAAAGGGTCGTGTGGACTCACCTAACATAACCATACAAGACTCACACACTTTATCTAGTTGTGTTGTGCCTCCTACTGGATTTGCTATTACAAGGCTCCTTTCCAAGCCCTTCATTTGCAAACTCAAACAAAGTGCAAGTGATGAAGCTATAAATGAATGTGATGCTTGGGTATCAAACAAGACCTTTGCAGAGATATGAGAGAGGCGTATGGTACCTTCCATGACTTCACTCTGTTGCGGTGCCAGGGCAAAGACTTTGCCCAACTAAGGTTGCTGCTGTAACTGCTGCTGTGGAGGTCCGTTCTTGGGTCCCTTGAATGGTTGCACTTGCTGTACAGGCCTGGGATGCTGAGGGTAGTGCGGCTTCGGCACTAGTTGTTGCTGCCCTTGAAAGGATTACTGTTGTGGCCTCCCTGGTGCTCGGCATGCCTTGAAGTGATGTCCTGGCATCCTGCAGGTGAAGCACGTCGTGATCGGCCTCCTAAGGTCAAAAGGGTTAGACGTGCCTTGCATCCTCTGTCTCTTATGCTACTCTGACTGGTTGTTTCTGAAATTTTCCGACCTAACATTACTCCTTGTAGACCCTTGATCCAAAACCGTACGGAATTCCATCATATTTTTCCCCACCTTCCTTGCGTAGTCCACAACCTTGTGGTATTCTGTGAATTCTCTCACCACTAGTCAACTCCTGACATTTGGCCTCAATCCGCTCTCAAACCGGAAAGCCTTCTTCTCTTCCTCAGCCTCTGCGTAGATGGCGAACTGCGATAGCTCTATGAACTTGGCCGCATATTCCACCACTGACATGCGCCCTTGCTCAAGCTTCATGAACTCCAACTCCTTATCTCTTTTGATCGTCTTGGGAAATTATTCAAGGTTGAAGACTTCCTTGAATTTCATCCAATAGTTGACGGGGTTGATTGCTAGTACTAACTTCCACCACCTTCGAGCTTCTCCTTCAAGCATGAAGGCTGCAAAACAGACCATATACAAATCCTCCACCTCCATGACCTCAAATATATGCTCTATAGAATCGATCCAGGCTTGAGCTGCAACAGGATCTGTCGTTCCCTTGTAAACGGTTGGTCCCAACTTCTTGAAGCTCTCGATTCCGGTTTTGTTCCTCTACGCACGGTTATAGAATTGTGCCTGTTGTCGCTGCATCATTATGGCCATCTCACCCATAGCGTGGTATATGCCTGCAAGCTGCAGGTTGTAGGCATTTTCTCTTCGGGTGTATTCAAACCTACACGCCTACCTCTTCCACCGGCCATTGAACTAGTTAAGTACCTGCAATTTGAGATTAGTAACATCCAAATTTCTTGTAAGTTAAGAACTTCATGTGGTTAGCAGTCAACATTCAACACACAGAAAACTTTTGAAATATTTGCACCTTGAAAACTTTCAAATCGTAGTCACATAAAAAACTTGAAGAAAATTGATTAAAACGAAGAAGAGTAGCTCTGATACCAACCTTTTCACATCCCAAACCCAAGGTTTCACTTAAGAGACCTTAATCATTTGGGATATGACTCTCACTCTAAAAAATACTAGAGAGTGGCAGTAAGTATCGCACTAAAAACTTGAACATCAAAGGAAATTCAAGAAAAACATATAACCGAATAGCATTACTGAGTATATTACAATTGTTTCATACAAACAACAGAAGACTACAATAGTTTCATACAAACAACGGAATACTACAATTAAAGTAACATTCCAAGTTAAAATCAAGTTTCTCCTAATTTTCTAATCCCAAAAGATGATACAACACTATCCAAAAATATTATATTACATCACTACAAATCATAATAAAGATATTCTTCATCGTCGGGGTTCTCCTCCTGCACCTCAAAATCCAGAGTGTCTTCATCGAAAGAACCTGAAATGTAGTTGCTAGAAAGCATGAGCTATAAAAACTAGTAAGTAAAATAATTCAAATTAATCTAAAATTGATATAGGGCCACAGCCACTAATCAAGCATATTCCAAGCGAAATAAACCGAAGAAGATGGTTTACAATGAGGATGAATGAGGTCAAATGTTATTTAATGCATGCAGTGCTCCAGAAATATATAGTGTCCACCAAGGTGATCTAACAATCAATCTATGATGATGTTCAATCTGTTACACCTATCAATGTGACAATTTCCCACATGATCGATCCATTCTATGAGCAAAATGTCTTATTGAACCATCCCCCCCCCCCCCCAATGCAGGCCCTTCTCAAGGATAGGATATTCTATGAGCATGGACATAGTTTTAAGGGTTTACAACCTAGGAGGCACAATCCCCCCACTTACTTTTTTATCATGGGTAATTGTCCAAGGTTCCATCACGTGGATTGCCTCAGGAAATCATGTCCATTGACAGTTAATATCTCTCTCTCTCTCTCTCTCTCTCTCTCTCTCTCTCTCTCTCTTTCTCTCTCTGAATATACATCCAAGCTTTCACATCATGAATACCTTGGGAAAAAGGGTCCATAAACAAGGATGAGGATATTGGGGTAGCTAATCCCTCAACTCAACCAGTCAAACCCCTCACTCAATACAACTTCGTATCATAACACTCTTATCACTCTTGAGTCCAATGCATGGACTCTGAGGCAGAAGGGATTACTTATGGACCATATCAAGGTCAAGAGTCGATATGGTGCAAGTGATGAGGTGCACATTACCTACACATTCACCTTCATTGTGTACATGTTATCAAATTAAATATGATTCATTCACCATTCTTCTGTAATACAATTCATGGTTGCAAGTAAATGTAGCATGTATCAAGATATGAGTTTCACAAGGAAGAAAGTATATTAACCATTCAATGTAGAACACAATTACATATGTTTTTGATAAAATCCAACCAAATGAAACTCAAGTATGAAAGACCAAACAAAATGAACCAAAAATCCTAAATGGTCCTCGGTGGGGTCCTCAGCGCACCGAAGGATTTCTCGGTGACATTCTCAGGGGCTCAAAAATCCTAAAAGGTCCCTCGACGCACCGAGCTTGTTCTCGACGAACTTTTCAGGGACTTGAAAATCCCTAGAAAGCCTCAATGAACCGAGTTGGTCGCCGAGAGTTCCTGAAGGCATTCGACGAACAGTTCTCTTCTTACTAGCAACCTAAAGGCACGAACCTAAATCAAGTTATCCACTACATGTTTTCACCTAGAATACACCAAAGTTCATGGAAATTTAAACACCATTAGAAGCAAACTACAAGGTGATTGCAGTCCTCACTCAAATAGCAAGAATTGAAATGGAAAAATCAGTGAAAGTAGTGTATGAACATCTAAATCAATCAAAGATCATTTTGAATCGATTTACTTACCTAGAGAAATGGAGAAATCATCAAATGCAAGCATATACAAGCTCCAAGCCCTTCTTCTTCACCAAGCTCTCTCTCTAACCAAGGTTTTCTTCTAAGCTTGAGCAAACAAAGCTCTTCCATGCATGGAAGAGACAAAGAATGAGGTGGCCATGCCTCTTGTATTTCTCTCAATGAGATGGCAAGATCTAAGCCTTAGATCTCACCCACTATAATCCTACCCCTTGGATCAGGACATGAGTGGGAGTTGGTAAATCCCTCCAACCACCACGTCTCTTCCAATCCTAGCCCTTGAATTCTAAATGAAAGATCATAGCCACTCATCACAAAACAAAGGTTTAAAGCATTCCCAGCCACACGTCACAAACAGAAAGGGGTCCTGCTAGGGTGTGTAACGCCCAAATTAATAAGGCGAACTCACAACCGATCGCACGATAGGATTAACCCAGAGGTTAATCCAAACAAAAGAAATTAAGCATCATAATGGTTCAATAAAACAAGCATGCATAAAATAAAAAGTTCATGCCATTACATAATTGGTATGGATTGGCTCTCTGCTTATCATGCCAAGGTGAATTGCTGCAAAAAGACAGTTGTATTCGATCTTCTTGGAGGACGTCGTATGACATTCCTCAAGAATGTGAAGGATGCCTGTCAGTCTAAATTTCTTTTCATTGCGGATGGGGATCAGAGACTATACTTGGAAGATATTCCTACGGTTTGAGATTTTGGCGCGGTTTTTCAGGATATTCTAGGGTTACCACCTTTAAGGGAGGTATACTTCTGCATTGAGCTTATGCCTGGCACTACTCCAATTTCATTTGCAACTTATCGGATGGCTCCAATTGAGTTACACGAGCTGAAAGAGCAGTTAGACGAGCTAAATGCATTGGGCTTTATCAGGCCAAGTACTTCTCCTTGGGATGCGCCTGTAATATTCGTAAAAAAGAAGGATGGAACGCTTCGACTTTGCATCAACTACATACAGCTGAACAAGGTGACTGTGAAGAAAAAGTACCTACTACCGAGGATTGACGACCTATTTGACCAGTTGAGAGGAGTTCAGTATTTCTCGAAGATTGACTTGAGATTGGATACCACCAGTTGCGGATTTGAGAAGAGGATATTTAGAAGACGTTCTTTCGTACTCGATACAGGCATTATGAATTTGTAGTAATGCCATTCGGGTTAACGAATACGCCGGTAGCTTTCATGGACTTGATGCGTAGAGTTTTTAGGTCTTTTCTAGATACATTTGTAGTCATCTTCGTGGATGACATATTGATTTATTCAAGGACTGCGGAGGAGCTTGAGCAGCAGCTGTGGATCGTATTACAGACATTGTATGATCACCAGTTGTATGCTAAGTTAGGGAACTGCAACTTTTGGAAAGAGCAAGTGAGATTCCTTGGTCACGTAGTATCCAAGAGTGGCATCTCTGTGGATCCGACTAAGGTTGTAGCAGTTCTTGATATGGAGAGACTGAAAAATGCAACAAACATTCGGAGTTTCCTTGGTCTTACGGGGCTACTAAAGGAGGTTCATCGAGGGATTCTCCACCATTGCAACAACATTGACCAGCTTGCCAAGGAAAGAATTGAAGTTCGATTGGAACGAAAGATGTGAGATAGCATTTGAGGAACTCAAGAAGAGGTTGACCTTAGCCCCAGTCTTAGTTGTACCTGTCGTAGGACAGAAGATAGAGGTTTACACTAACGCATCTTTGCAAGGCTTAGGTGTTGTCCTTGTGCAAGACGGTCGTGTACTGGCATACACTTCGCGACAACTTTAGGTTCATAAGCGTAACTATCATATGCATGATCTTGAGTTGACCGCAGTTATTTTTGCCTTGAAGGTTTGGAGGCACTACTTGTATGGAGAGAAGTTTGAACTATATTCAGATCACAAGAGTCTGAACAACATTTTCACTCAGAAGGATCTCAACATGCGCTAGAGGAGATGGTTGGAGTTGGTTAATGACTACATCTCGACACTCCACTATGATCTTAGGAAGGCAAATATTGTAGCTGACGCATTGAGTCGTAGACCACGAGGAGATCATGAGACTATATGTTAGTGAGATCGTGCGACTTCATAGCGTTCCAGTGAGCATTGTTTTGGTTCGTTGTTTACATCGAGATCTTGGGAAAGATTGCAGAAGGCTATGGGCACACATTGGAGGACATGCTTAATTAGAGCTTGCGTGATGTACTTTAGTGGTAGTTAAGGAGAACATCTACCTCTGGTAGTGTTTCTTACAACAACAGTTATCATTCGAGCATTGACATGGCTCCATTCGAAGTGTTATACGATTGACCGCACCGTTCACCAGTTTGTTGGATAGAAGTTGAAGAGAACAGTGTTCTAGGACCAGATCTTGTACAAGAGATGACAACTAAAGTGTAACTCATTCGAGAGAGATTGAAATCAGCACAGAGTCGACAAAAGAGCTACGCAGATCGTAAGAGGAGAGAGTTCAAGTTTGCAGTTGGTGACCATGTATTCTTAAAGGTATCTCGTATGAAGGGAGTGATGAGATTTAGCACCATGATACGTTGGACCATTTGAAGAACTAGAGCACATCGGACCAGTGGCATACAGAGTTGCATTGCCACCACCACTTGCAGCATTTCACAACATATTCCATGTATCACTACTACAGAATTACGAACCAGACCCAACACATGTTAGATTGGAGCGAGTTGTAGCTTAGAGACAACGTATCCTATGTAGAGTAGCCGATGAAGATATTGGATCGGAAGGAGAAAGTGTTGAGGACCAAGACCATTCACTTAGTGAAAGTTCAATGAGGACATCACGGTGAATCTTAAGCATCATGGGAGTTAGCGTCGGACATTTGAGAGCGTTATCCGGAGCTATTCACGGATTGAGGTACGCAATTTCGGTGACGAAATTCTTTTAAGGGAGGTAGGTTGTTGTGACCTAGACCCTCTATCAGAAAGAGTCATTAACTTATATTTTACTATAAGGTATTTTATTTTATATCTAACTATATAAATTGCAGGCAATATTGATATAAGGGTTATTTTAATAATTAAAGTAATTATTTTGGATACCTACTGTAATTATTATCTGAATGGGGTAATACCTGTTATTATAGAACTTGAATTCTAATTGTTCACGTACAAGGCTACGTGAGATTAGAATTGGATTAGCTTGAGGAGAGAAAGGAAAATTATTATATATTCCCTTCCTTTCCCATAGCTGGGACGTTAGATTGAATCTGGAGAGATTGAGATTGAGATTGAGAAAAGAGAGAGAGAGAAAGGGTTCAGATCTGGAAAACTAAACCCTAGTTCTTGTTGCAGTGCCAAAGGAAGAGATCAAAGGAGGAAGAAGAAGGAAGAGAGGAAAAAAAGAAGAATCTGGTGATATCTGAATCTCTAAAATCAGATCAAGTAAGTTAATTCTGACTGTATAATTCCTTTATGAGTTCATTTGATCATATTCATATTCTTAAGAGTTTATGTGTATTTTGATGAGTTGATTGCATGAGATCTTGTTTAATATGTTTGAAATAGGTTTGGTTATATTTTAATATGTTATAGCATTGAAACCCATAGATTAAATACTTGTAGGATCTACCAAAATTTATATAGGGATAAAGGAATGAAAATCCCGAGATCTGAAAATCCCCAGATCACTCTCAGTTTGGCACCCACCGGTACACCGTCAAGAGTACCGACAGGGACACTAATATAGACAAAATAGAGGCTTCGGTACCCACCAACACATTAGTGAGGATACCGATGCACACCCTGTAGAACCCTGTAGAGAATGGAGCTTCGGTACCCACCGGCACACAGGTGAGGGTTCCAATAAATCCTTGAAAATAGGCAAAAGGAGGGCATCAGTACCCAACAGTACACCAGTGAGGGTATCGATGGCACACCCAAATGCACACAGTGACTTCTAGTTTTGGATTTTGGATATGATTGGATGTGGGCTCTTACCATTGACCATGTAATTGACTTTTAGGACTCAAGATAGACTATGGACCTTATCTTGGAGTTCCGTAGTAGTTGGTACCCATCAATCACATTGGACTTGATAGTAATTGAATAAATTTGATAATTGTTTATAAACAGTTGCATTGCATGTTTGGCTAATGTAGAGTGTTAAGAGAGCCCTGGAGGTGGAAAATAAGGGTTTCCTATTTAGGATTCCTATAAGTTTACAACATGCCTTGTGGGCTGAAATCCCCACTTAAAATAGGGTAGGATGTTTGCGAGTACCTATGCGGGTCGGAATACTTTGAGTATCATACACTCTTAAGATAGCATTGGGTTGAAATTTCCAAGAGTAGCATCTACTCTGAACTAGCACAATGGTGATCTTTTACCATGGGTTAGTGCCCGGAACAAAGAGGGGACTTCCGCAGTTCCTAGTGGCCTTTGCCTGAAATTTGGTATTTATATTTGGTTTCTAAATTTACGGGATGCTTAATAGGCTACGTTAGACTAATTCTTTCACTCATTGCATTCCTTGATTGAGTATTCACCTTTAGTAACTGCATTCTCAGTCATTGCATCTCATATCATCATATCATCATAATTACCTGTTGTATGGAATGCTTGTACTCATGACTTGATGTTGAACCTATTGATATCATAAATGGATGGATGACACTATTTGATGAACTTACTAGGCATTCAAAGCTCACGCAACTTTTAATGTTGCAGGATGATGGACTTGGATTACTTTGCTATGGAGTAGGACTTGCTTTGGATTGGATTGCTTACTGCTTCATATGTTACTGTTATTTTCATTATCTAGATTAGGGATTTTGAGATCATTGAGTTGTAATAGGATTACTTAGTTTATACTCTTTTGGGGCCATGACTCAGCTGACGTCATAGACTGTTATTTGGGATTATTTCTGTTTTATTTAGCTTCCGCATATTCTGATTAAATAAAGGTAAGTATTTACTTTTATTCTTGTTGTATCGATATGACAATTTGCGTTTGAGCAATGGAACCCAAAGGATGCACGTCGAGATTTGTGCAGTCCCGCATAGGGAATCGTGCTACAGATTTGGGGGTGTGACACCCACTGTCACATCCCAAACTTAACAGATCGCAAAGGAGTCCCTAAGAAGTCTAGAATATGACTCTCACCCCATTCTACATTGGAGTGGTAGTCAATATATTGCCAAATAGTGAAATTATAACTGAGATATAATGTAATACCAAATAATTCAAAACTTTAAGTCATTACATCTCAATCATAACAAACAAAAACAAAGCAGTGGAAAAAAAGTAAATTCTTAGTCTCTTGCTCAATCAAATCCCTAAATAAAATATTGCCTAACAATGGATAATAATAAGCTTCGGCATGCAAGCCAGCAAAAACGAGTAAAATCCCTTAATATAGCTTCTAATTAACTTCTTTGATAAAATCAATAGATTCGTCAAAACAAGGTTCCACGGCTTAGTCTCCATAGTCCAAGTTATCCTGTTCTGATGTGCCTAAAAATGTGGCTGCTTGAAAGCGTAAGGTACACTTAGCTACTAAGTAAAAAAGTCTAACAAGGTTTATAATTGAAGTAGGGACAATGCCACTCTTCAATGGTAATCCATATTACAATAAACAATGAGTAATGGGATGTATGATGAGATATCAAGTAATATGAACTGATTATGTGAGTGAACAATATCATGAGTGACTTCTAGTTTTGGATTTTGGATAGAATTGGATGTGGGCTTGTACCATTGACCTTGTAATTTACTTTTAGGACTCAAGATAGACCATAGACCTTATCTTGGAGTTTCGTAGTAGTTGGTACCCATCAATCACATTGGGCTTGATAGTAATTGAATTGAATTGATAATTGTTTATAAACTGTTACATTGCATGTTAGGCTGATGTAAAGTGTTAAGAGAGCCCTGGAGGTGGAAAATAAGGGTTTCCTACTTAGGATTCCTATAGGTTGACTACATGCCTTGTGGTTTGAAATCCCCACTTAAAATAAGGTAGGATGCTTGCGAGCACCTATGCGGGGGAATACCTTGACTATCATACACTCTTAAGATAGCATTCGGTTGGAATTTCCGAGAGTAGCATCTACTCTGAATTAGCACAGTGGTGACCTTCTATCATGGGGTTAGCGCCCAAAACGAAGAGGGGACTTCTGGCAGTTCCTAGTAGCCTTGGCCCAAAATTTTGATATATATATTTGGTTTGTGAAGTTAAGGGGCGCTTAACAGGCTACGTTAGTCTAATTCATTCACTTGCATATCATCATTGTATTCTTTGTTTGAGCATTCATCTAGAGCATCTGCATTCTCATTCATTGCATCTTATATTAGTATAATTATCTGTTGTATTGCATGCTTGTACTCATGACTTGATTTTGAATTTATTGATATCATAAATGGATGGATGACACTGTTTGATGAACTTACTTGGCATTTAAAAGCTCACACAACATCTCATGTTGCAGGATGAGAAGGATGATGTACTTGGATTACTTTGCTGTGGACTACGACTTGCTTTGGATTGAATTGCTTGCTGTTGCATATTTTACTGTTATTTCATTATCTAGATTAGGGATTTTGAGAACAATGAGTTGTAATAGGATTAGTTAGTTTATACACTTTTGAGGTCATGTCGTAGCTAAAGTCGTAGACTGTTATTTGGGATTATTTGTGTTTTATTTAGCTTCCGCATATTCTGATTAAATAAAGATAAGCATTTACTTTTATTCTTGTTGTATCGATATGGCAATATGTGTTTCAGCAATGGAACCCAAAGGTTGTACTTCGAGATTCGTGCAATCCGGCATAGGAAATCGTGCTACAGATTTGGGGGTGTGACATATTGGTATCAGAGCAATAGGTTTGCAAGACTTATGCTGTCAAAGCAATAAGTTTTACCTATCAGTGCTTAGATTTCGGTTTGCCTATCAGAACACAAGTTCAGAATCAAGGATATTAAAAGACTTTAGGACCTAGGTTTCACATAGAAATCTGAAGTTAGGACAACAAAACATAGAAATACACCATGGAATTGTTTGCTATTTAATAAAATGCTTGATTAAATTGATGTGTTTACTTGTTTACTATTCAGACACTAGGTAGAGACTCATAGATTTATTGTTTACCTTGGAGTGTAGATGGTTGGTAGGAGAAGAGCTACTACTACCATTATTGGAGAGGGATCGTCCTCGGGAGCTAGGGCTGATACTACAGCTAATGCGGATCCTCAGCTAGCAAATGTTTACCAGATACTGGGAGATATGGCGACTATGCAACCAAACCACTTGGATCGTCAAGCCGTAGCTGACTAGAGGAGAGTTATTAGAGCTTCGATCGCATGGTTGGAGATTAAAAATCCTACTCCACCTATGTTCGAAGGCTTAGAAGAGCCACATCTTGCTTAAAATTGGTTGTTAGATGTCGAGAGAGTTTTCCGGACCATGGGATGTTTTGATGACCAGCGAGTGACTTTGGCCACTTTCATGCTAAATGGTGAAGCACTCCACTGGTGGGACATTGTGGAATGGAATCTGACTATGGACATGACATTGGACCATTTGAAGACCCAATTGTTGGGTAACTACCTACCGAGCGGTTATCAGAGGCAGATGGCGTCGGAGTTCATGCGGCTGGAGAAGGGTGCACACTCTGTAGGCCCGTACGAGGTGAGGTTCGCTGTGATGTCCAGGTACGCACCTCACATGATAGCAAGGGAGGCAGATAAAGCTGCAAAGTTTGAAGAGGGCCTGTGACCGGCCATATGTTCTAAAGTTTTGCCGCAACAACTTAGGACTTATGCCGAAGTTCTTGAGTGCACCAAACACGTGGAGCAAGACATGGACAGAGCTTACGTATAGCAGGATCAACCCAAGCAAGACAAAGGAAGGTACCAGCCTTATCAGAAGAACAACGACCAACATCAGGGACGTGACGACAAGCCTGCTAAGGCACCACCAGTCGACACATCTGTTGCAGTTTTTGTGATGCGTGATGTTCAGATGCAACTAGCACAAGACTGGCAGTTTGGGCGCAAAGTGTGCTTCAACTGTGGCAAAGAAGTACATCTTCAGTATGATTGCAAAGTTATGAGGAGAGACGGTAAACCAATGCCACTTAGACCAGCTCAGAAAGGCAGAGCTAATGCCTTGATTGACGTAGAGATTCCTCGAGACGACCAAGCTACCAATGCAGTGGTAGAACAGTTACTTTACACCGAGTATGTCGTGCTTGCGCGTGATGAGAGTCGGTGACTCTAACCTGGAAGTAGACCTAGCAGTGCTTGACATGTCTGACATCACAGTGATAATTGGTATGGATTGGCTCTCTGCTTATCATGCCAAGGTGAATTGCTTCGAAAAGACAGTTGTATTCGATTTTCTTGGAGGACGCCGTATGACATTCCTTGAGAATGTGAAGGATGCCTATCAGTCTGAATTTCTTTTCATTCCTTGGAAGATATTCCTACAATTTTAAATGAGGCCCTAATTTTCAGGATATTCTGGGGTTACGACCTTTAATGGTGGTTGACTTCTGCATTGAGCTTATGCCTGGCACTACTCCAATTTCATTTGCGAGTTATCAGATGGCACCGATTGAGTTACGCAAGTTGAAAGAGCAGTTAGACGAGCTAAGTGCATTAGGCTTTATCAGACCAAGTACTTCTCCTTAGGGTGCACCTGTAACATTCGTAAAAAAGGACGGATCGCTTCGACTTTGCATCGACTACAAACAGTTGAACAAGGTGACTGTGAAGAAAAAGTACACACTACCAAGGATCGACGACCTATTTTACCAGTTGAGAGGAGCTCAGTATTTCTCGAAGATTGACTTGAGATTGGGAAACCACCAGTTGCAGATTCGAGAAGAGGATATTCACAAGACGGTCTTTCGTACTCGATACGGGAATTATGAATTTGTATTAATGCTATTCGGGTTGACGAGTGCGCCAGTAGCTTTCATGGACATGATACATAGAGTTTTCAGGTCTTTTCTAGATCAGTTTGTAGTCATCTTCGTGGATGACATATTGATTCATTCAAGGACTGAGGAGGAGCATGAGCAGCAACTGTGAATCGTATTACAGGCATTGTATGATCACCAGTTGTATGCAAAGTTAGAGAAACGCAACTTTTGGAGAAAGGAAGTGAGATTCCTTGGTCACGTAGTATCCAGGAGTGGCATCTCCATGGATCCAACTAAGGTTGAGGCAGTTCTCGGTTGGGAGAGACCAAAGAACGCAGCATTCATTCGAAGTTTCCTTGGTCTTGTGGACTAGTACAGGAGGTTCATCGAGGGATTCTCCACCATGGCAACACCATTGACCCGCTTGCCAAGGAAAGAAGTGAAGTTCGATTGGGACGAGAGATGTGAGACATCGTTTGAGGAACACAAGAAGAGGTTGACCTCAGCCCCAGTCTTAGTTGTACCTATCGCAGGACAGAAGATGGAGGTTTACATTGATTCATCTTTGCAAGGCTTTGGTGTTGTGCTTATGTATGATGGTCATGTACTGGCATACGCTTAGCAAAAACTTAATGTTCAGAAGTGTAATTACCCTACGCATGATCTTGAGTTGACCGCGGTTGTCTTTTCCTTGAAGCTTTGGCACTACTTGTATGGAGAGAAGTTTGAACTGTATTTAGATCACAGGAGTCTGAAATACATTTTCACTCAGAAGGATCTCAACATGCGCTAGAGGAGATGGTTGGAGTTGGTTAATGACTACATCTCGACACTCCACTATGATCTTAGGAAGGCGAATATTGTAGCTGACGCATTGAGTCGTAGACCACGAGGAGATCATGAGACTATATGTTAGTGAGATCGTGCCACTTCATGGCGTTCTAGTGAGCATTGTTTCGGATAGAGGTTCGTTGTTTACATCGAGATCTTGGGAAAGATTGTAGAAGGCTATGGGCACACAGATAGACTTAAGTACGACATATCACCCATAGACGGATGGCCAGACTGAGAGAGTGAACCAAGTATAGGAGGACAAGCTTAGAGCTTCCGTGATGGACTTCAGTGGCATTTGAGGAGAACATCTACCTCTGGTAGAGTTTTCTTACAACAATAGTTATCATTCGAGTAGTGGCATGGCTCCTTTTGAAGCGTTATACGGTAGATCGCACCTTTCACCAGTTTATTGGACAGAAGTTTGAGAGAACAGTGTTCTAGGACCAGATCTACTACAAGAGACGACAACTAAAGTGAAACTCATTCGAGAGAGATTGAAATCAGCATAGAGTCGACAGAAGAGCTACGTAGATCGTATGAGGAGAGAGTTAGAGTTTGCAGTTGGTGATCATATATTCTTGAAGGTATCTCCTATTAAGGGAGTGATGAGATTCGGTAAACGAGGGAATTTAGCACCACAATAACTTGGACCATTTGTAGTGCTAGAGCGCATCGGACCTGTGGCATACAGAGTTGCATTGTCACCACCACTTGCAGCAGTTCACAAGATATTCCATGTATCACTACTACGGAAGTACGAACCACACCCAACACATGTGTTAAATTAGAGCGAGTTGCAGCTTAGAGACAACGTTTCCTATGTAGAGCAGCCGATGAAGTTATTGGATCAGAAGCAGTAAGTGCTGAGGACCAAGACCATTCACTTAGTTAAAGTTCAATGAAGACATCACGGTGAATCTGAAGCATCATAGTAGTTAGAGTCGGACATTCGAGAGCGTTATCTGGAGCTATTCACGGATTGAGCTACACAATTTCGGGGACGAAATTATTTTAAGGGAGGTATGTTGTTGTGACCTAGACCCTCTGTTAAAAAGAGTCCTTAACTTATATTTTACTATAAGGTATTTTAGTTGATATCTAACGACATAAATTGTATGCTATATTCATATAAGGGTTATTTTAATAATTAAAGTTATTATTTTAGAGCCCCACTGTAATTATTATCTAAATAGGGCAATACCTGTTATTATATGACTTGAATTCCAATTGTTCACGTACAAGGCTACGTGGGATTAGAATTGGATTAGCTTGAGGAGAAAATGAAAAATTATTATATATTCCCTTCCCTTCCCATAGATGGGACGTCAGATTGAATCTAGAGAGATTGAGATTGAGATTGAGATTAAGAGAAAAGAGAATGGGAGAGAGGGTTTAGATCTGGAAAACTAAACCCTAGTTCTTGTTGCAGTGCCAAAGGAAGAGATCAAATGAGGAAGAAGAAGGAAGAGAGGAAGAAAAGAAAAATCTAATGATATCTGAATCTCTAAGATCAGATCAGGTAAGTTAATTCTAAAATATAATTTCTTTATGAGTTCGTATGATCACATTCATAGTCTTGAGTGTTTATGTGTATTTTGATGATTTGATTGCATGAGATCATGTTTAATATGTTAGAAATAGGTTTGGTTATATTCGAAAATGTTATATCATGAAAGCCCATAGATTAGAGACCAGTAGGATCTACCAAAATCGATTTAGTGATCAAAGGAATGAAAATCCCGGGATCTGGAAATCCTCAGATCACACTCAGTTTGGCACCCATCGGTACACCGTTAAGGGTACCAACAGGAACACTAATATTGGCAAAATAGAGGCTTCGGTACCCACCGACACACAAATGAGGATACCGATGCACACCCTGCAGAGAATGGAGCTTCGGTACCAACCAGCACACCGGTGAGGGTATCGACACAGACTTGAAAATAGGCAAAAGGAGGGCATCGGTACCCACTGGTACACCGGTGAGGGTACCGACACCACACCCAGATGCACACAGTGACTTCTAGTTTTGAATTTTGGATAGGATTGGATGTGGGCTCTTACCATTGACCTTGTAATTGACTTTTAGGACTCAAGATAGACCATAGACCTTATCTTGGAGTTCCATAGTAGTTGGAACCCATCAATCACATTGGACTTGATAGTAATTGAATTGATTTAATAATTGTTTATGAACAGTTGCATTGCATGTTAGGCTGATGTAGAGTGTTAAGAGAGCCCTGGAGGTGGGAAATAATGGTTTCCTATTTAGGATTCCTATAGGTTGACTACTTGCTTTGTGGGTTGAAATCTTCATTTAAAATCGGGTAGGATGCTTGCGAGCACCTATACAGGTTGGAATACCTTGAGTATCGTACACTCTTAAGATAGCATTGGGTTGAAATTTTCGAGAGTAGCATCAACTCTAAACTAGCACAATGGTGACCTTCTACATTGGGTTAGCGCTAGGAATAATGAGGGGACTTCCGACTGTTCCTAGTGGCCTTTGCCCGAAATTCTGGTATTTATATTTGGCCTTTAAACTTAATGGACACTTAACATTCACTTGCATATCATCATTGCATTCCTTGATTGAGCATTCATCTATAGCATCTGCATTCTCATTCATTGCATCTCATATCATCATATCATCTTAAGTATCTGTTGTGTTGCATGCTTGTACTCATGACTTGATGTAGAATCTATTGATATCATAAATATATGGATGACATTGTTTGATGAACTTACTTGGCATTCAAAGCTCACGCAACTTCTCATGTTGTAGGATGATGGACTTGGATTACTTTGCTATGGACTAGGACTTGCTTTGGTTTGGTTTCCTTTCTGATGTATATTTTACTGTTATTTTCATTATCTAGGTTAGGGTTTTTGAGAACATTAAGTTGTAATAGAATTAGTTAGTTTACACTCTTTTGGGGTCATGACTCAGCTGATGTCATAGACTGTTATTTGGGATTATTTATGTTTTATTTAACTTCCCTATATTCTGATTAAATAAAGGTAAGCATTTACTTTTATTCTTGTTGTATCGATATGGTAATCCACGTTTGAGCAATGGAACCTGAAGGTTGCACTTCGAGATTCGTGCTGTCCCGCATTGGGAATCGTGCTACAGATTTGGGGGTGTGACACCCACTGTCACATCCCAAACTTAACAGATCTCAAAGGAGTCCCTAAGAAGTCTGAAATATGACTCACCCCATTCCATATGGGGGTGGTAGTCTATATATTGCCAAATAGTGAAAATATAACTGAGATATAATGTAATACCAAATAATTCAAAACTTTAAGTCATTACATCTCAAACATAACAAACAAAAACATAGCAGCGGAAAGAAAGTAAATCCTTAGTTTCGTGATCAATCAAATCCCTAAATAAAATATAGCCTCACAATGGCTAATAATAAGCTTCGGTATGCAAGCTATCAAAAACGAGTAAAATCCCTTAATATGACATCTAATTAACTTCTTTGATAAAATCAGCAGATTCGTCAAAACAAGGTTCCACGGCTTGGTCTCCATCGTCTAAGTCATCATCTTCTAATGTGCCTGAAAACTTGGTTGCTTGAAAGCGTAAGCTACACTTAGCAAGTAAACAAGTCTAACAAGATTTATAATTGAAGTAGGGACAATGCTACTCCTCAATGGTAATCCATATTACAGTAAATAATGAGTAATGAGATGTATGATGAGATATCAAGTAATATGCACTGATTATATGAGTGAACAGTATCATGAGCTAATATGCATGAATATGATATGCTGAATATGTAAGTTCTAGTTTTAAAGAACGCATGTTGTGCTCCTACAAGAAATCACCAAGTGTGTTCAAGCAAACAAGTCTAGTATGCAATGCAATTATTAAGGCTATTTGAATGCTGGTATATAAGATCCCACAAGATCGGTCCTTCTTTGAGCAAGATGTTTGCTCAAACCATCTCCCCCATACAGGGTCATTCTCAAGAATAAGATATTTCATGTGTGCATCATAGTTTTAAGGGGCTTCAACCTAGAGGGCACAATTCCCCCACTTAATTGTGATCAAGGGCAATAACTCCAAGGTTTCATAATGTGAACTATCCTCAGGGAATCATATATAGCAGTAAGCAACACTCCTTGACAGTCCATAGGAGGGATAGCTAGTCCCTCAACTCCAAAAATATATTTGTGCAAGTCTCTTCACCTATTGTGAGTTCCAGATCACAATAATCTCTGTAATGTCCTTAAAAATTCGGGAGTATGAATTTACATGCAAAGGGTTGACCTATAGATCAAATCCATGGGCATAATGCATTATGAGGTGCAAGTGATATGGTGCACATTAACTAAGCATTCAATCCACGTGTACAAGGTGCAATATATCTAACTATCATGCTTGACAATCATTAAACATGGAATGATAAGTAAAATAAAATATCATATGTCAACCAATCATAGGAAAAGAGTCCATAAGGATATGGGTATAATAAATGTGCACAATTTAGCAAAAGTAATGTTAGAATCAGTCTAATGAGATTAAAATACACATGTTCATGAAATTCCAAGTCAAATGGACCATGTAGACACCCCAATTTGCACTGAGGTGTAGTTTTCCTGTTTTTGTAGCTCCTTGAAGGCTTGGCTTGAGAATTAGCAACTCCAAATCAACATCTGAATCTAATCTCTACCATGTGCTCAAATTCCTTAGAAATCCCTAAAAATCCCAAAAATCATGTGAAATAACCAAAATACTCCTAGTAGACCCCACCTGATCCATTTCAGTCCTAAATCCATTTTCAAACTCAAATTTGAATTCCTTAGCCAAAATACTCTCCAACAAGTATAATCTTGGGCTACTTCGAAGTTCGTCGGAAAAATAACAATTTTGCCCCTAATCCGGTCATTGAGATCAAACAGTAAAATCCAAGGGTCGAAACATTTTTCCAACATCAAATTCGGATTCCTCGTCGCAACACCTTCAAAATGACTATAATTTTGTAAAATTCCGAGTTCGGGAGTCGAAGGGTCATTTTTGGTATTTTAAAATTATCAACAAAAAAAACAAAAAACAAAAAAATGGAAATAAATCAAAAAAAAAAGAAAAGAAAAGAAAAAGAAAAAGGGAAGAAACATAAAATAAATAAAAAAAAGAGAAAAATTTGGAGAGAGCACCCACGTGCTCTCTCCCCCCTCCCCTTTCTTTCCTTCTTCTTTTTTCCTTTCTCCTCTTCTCTTCCCCTTCTCTCTCTCTCTTTCCTTTTTTCCCCTATCTCCTTCTTCTTCTTCTTTCCTTTCTTCCTTTCTTCCCTTTCCTCTCCTTCCTTCCTTTCCTTTCTTCCCCTTCCTTTTCCCCCTCCCCTCATCTTCTATATAAGGGCACATGCCGAAAAAAAAAAAAAAATAGAGCTCTCCTGCTGCCTCACCCGCGCCCTGCGCCCCCCAAACCCAGCTTCCCCTGCCTGCACGCCCAACAACCAGCTCCCTTGCTTGCTTGCGCAACCCCTGCAACCAAGCCAACCATCTCCCATCTCCTTGCGCACACCATTTTCGCGCACACCCCTGCCCTGTGCGCCCGCGCCCACGCCCCTATTAATGCCCAGTACGCCCGCACCTCACCGTGCCATCCAGCCGCGCCCCCTTGTAAGCTTCCCTCTGCAACTCTCTTTCTCTCTCTCTCTCCCCTCTCCCTCTCTTTTCCGGCTGCAAATGCAGCCGGATCTCTCCCCTCTCTTTCGTCCCCTTCTCGTTTCTCCTCTCCATCCCCCTCTTCATTTCTTCTTCTTCCACCTTTCTCTCTCTCTCTCTCTCTCTCTCTCTCTCTCTCTCTCTCTCTCTCTTTCTCCCTTCCTCTCTCTCCCTCTCTCTCTCTCCCCTCTTCTTCTTTCCCCTTTTTCCTCTCCCCTGTTTCCTCCTGTAGAAACAAAACCAGCAAAAACTTATTTACACACCCACCCAAAAAAGAAAGTTAAATAGCAAGAAAATCCCCCCCAAAACC
>JAUPMG010114228.1:0-11932 GCA_031762675.1 Pachysandra terminalis | reverse complement strand
ACTTCCCAGGAACTTAGCTGCTCATAATGCTTCCTCTTCAACTTGCTATGAATCCCCAAGAAAAAGAATTAATCTATTCTATGGCTAATGCCCCATTCTCTAAAACGAAATTAGAAGTTCCTATATATAGATAAAGCAATCCCAAAATGATTGAAACTCGAATCTCGCAAGAACTCTCCCAAAGAAAACTCCAATTTAGGCTTTATTTTTTGACTGCCCAGAACAGCTACCTTGCGACCCGATTTGGACCCAGCCAGCATTGGAATTGGAATGTTTCTATTAGAGAAAAAGTTGTCGAGCGCCATTTTATCTTTCCAACGGACCCAAATCACCCCAATCGGACTTATATCGAGGCAGTTATGATCAAATTACGAAAACTGCTATGTGATGTAACTGAAGGATGCATTGCGCTCGATCGCATTTTGCGATGAATCGCATCTAACTGTGCTCGATCGTAGTGTATCTTTGGGCCTTGTTCTGGGCTGATTCTGGACTTCTTCCTTTGGGCTTTGCTTGGGCTTCCACCGTGGGTCTTCTACATGGGCTTCAAAGTATAATTAGGCTTCAATTAGGCCTAAATCATTAGCAATGAAGCTTGATCCCATTGAAGCTTTAAATGGCTTAATTTAAGCCATTTTCTCCTTATCTTTATTCAACCTTCAAAACAAGATAAATGCATTAATTCATTCTCATTAACATCTCTATAAGACTAATAAGCATCAGTAATAAGTCTAAAAGTGCAATTGTTAGACACTTATCAGTTATCCATACTCGTAGAAATATGGGATGAATGTTACGAATAAATCAGGAAACCTTAGAAATTGGGAATTTCTGGTTTGGTTCATGACAGTGTGTGAGTGAGAGTGTGTTTGGGTTGGTTTCCCCTTGGGGTTTTCTTCATGGTGACGATGGTCAGGGGGTGTGGGCCTGTTGTGGTGTGTTGGGGCCTTTATACTGATAATTTAGGTTTATCTTTGTTGGTGAGGGTGGTGAGGGGGTGAGGGCCTCCTGTTGGGTGGTGTTATGGCCATTGTCATGGTGATGCTATCTCTGGTGTGCTGCTATGTGGTTACTGCTACCCTGTGTGATATTGTGATGTTCGTGTTCCTGTTGTTGTTGTTTATGTTGCTTCTGGCTTGCTCTCCTGGTTCTACTGCCCTTTGCCCATTGCTGATGTGTCTTATTGTACTTTGTACTTTTGTTGATTTGGTCTGGGTTGTGGTGCTGCTGCTATTGTTGTATTGACCTGGACCCAACTGGAATAATTATAGATTCAATCCTAATTAATCTACTAATTATACACTGGGATTTAATGAAAGACACAAGGTAAGATTGGAATAATTAATAATTATAATTATGGGAAAATTACCTAATTAAACAAAAATTAATTAATTGGGATGGACTTCTAATCTATATGAGCTAGAACACTAAAGAATTCGAATTGGGACCAAAACCAACTAAAAGTCCATTAGGACTTAAACATATAATTATAATTAAAGTAAGGTTAATTAAGGAAATAAACAACTTAAACTATCATACGGATGATTTCTACTGTTTAAGATTTAAACTAAACTAATTTGAATTCAAATAATTATCTGTTAGAGTTCAAGTTGGGTTAGGAGACCTAGAAGCTAGGAGATGGAGAGAGAAAGAATTCTCTAGGTGTGGGACGTCCAAATCAAGGAAGAAGAAAGAGAAGTGCAGGTTTTAGGGTTGCAGAAAAACTAGACAATGAAGAGATCTAGAGGAAAAAGGAAAAAGGAAGAAAAAGAAGAAGAGAAAAAGAAGTTGTGCTATAAGAGGAAGAGAGCTAGGAAATCAAAGAAGAAGAAAGAAAGTGAGGATGAGGAAGAGATTGGGTACGATGGTCATGAAGAGAGCGATGATGACGATGATTGGTTGGAAGACGGGGACAAAGGAAAGAGAACCTTGACCAAACAGCATCTGAAGAGACAATAGCAGATTGATGAAGGCCGATATTAGGCTGGATTAGAGAACCAGTAAACAAGGTAGGTATTCCTGCGTTTCTACAGTAATTAGCTTTATGAATGATTTCAATACTATAGATATAGATGTAATGCATGTTCTTGTTGTGAAAGCATGTTAGATCTAAAATCTAGAGAAACTAGCAAGGATGCATGCTATGTTGTTTAATTGATTCATATGCTTAACACGTGTTGTTGTGTTTTCCTGTATTATTATATGTTCTTAAAGACTGTAAACGTGTTCTTAGATCTAATATCGTATTTAATGGATTTACTTGTTTAGCTCTATAGAACAATATAGGTTTTTATGTGTTTGATGTATGGATCATATGAATAGGTTTTAGAGATTGAAATATGATTGTTAAAACCTTAGAAAATACTAGTTTTGAGTAGAAGCACGAATTCCTAGAAGAAAACCCATAAATTGGCTAAATTTACCGTTCAATAGTAGTCTCCGTAGCTATTGAGCAGCTACCGAAATTGCCCAGAATAATCAACATTCTGGACATGCTACCGAGGCTCAGTAGGTGCGCTACCAAGAGATTTGGTAGGAGTCTCGGCAGCTACCGAGGCCCAATTGACTCCAAATTTTAGGGAGATGTTTCCTAGTGAGTTGTGCACATGCCTGTATAGTTGGTTTGTGTGTAAAAGATCTAGAATTGGTCGAATCATGAAAAGTATAGGAGAAGGTCCAGAATTCGGGATTATCGGACTGGTTTAAATGGAAAATGAGGTGATATGAACTTAAGTTTGGGATATGATCATAGGACCTCAAGATAGGATTAGTATGATCAGAATTGGTCATGTAGGACTTGATTGGTTGATTGGTGCTTATAGCATCCAATGTTGACTTAGGTTTGATTTGTGTATGACCATGATGATTGACTGGTATGTTGGATGAGGGTATCATGAGTATCAATGATTGTGATTGTGTTTGTACTTGAATGACTTGAATTTAAGATCTGGATGGGTGAGCTTCCACCATGGGTAAAAGTCCCTAATGGTAAGGCAAAGCATGGGTGTATTCCACCAGGGGTGAAAGTCCTAAAGGAAAGGCTTGGTATAGGTGTTATTCCACCGTGGGTGAGAGTCCCTAAAGGAAAGTCTGGTTACAGGTGTGCTTCCACCGTGAGTGCAAGTCCCAAAACGGAATGTGAGTATAGTAGTGTATTCCACCATGAGTGAAAGTCTCTTAAGGAATATGAATTTTGGCTTTCTTCCGTGAGTGCAACTCCCACAAAGAAAAGGTTACTGATACAGGTGTGTTTCCACCGTGGGTAAAAGTCCCAAAAGGAATGGTATAGTTGGCTTCCTCCTTGAGTGAAAGTTCCAAAAGTATGGCGTGTTACTGGTGTATTCCACCGTGAGTGAAAGTCTCTTAAGGAATACGAATGGTGTTTCTACCATGGATGCAAGTCCCTAAGAGGATGGGTCGTATGGTCGTGAGTTGGAATGAATACGTAATTGGGCTAGGTCTGGTCACACCTTGCATTGCATTGCACCTCATTTCGCTCCATGCTTGCTTCATACGTCGCATTGCATTGCATTTATGCTTGAATTGACTGTGGTGCATATTCATTGTGACATGCTTGAACTGAATTGATTGTGATTGTGATTGGATCGCATTGGTCGTAGCATGGTGGGACCTTGTGGTTGATTAGCAGTAGCATGGTGAGACCATGTGGTTACAGGTGTGTTTCCACCATGGGTGAAAGTCCCTGAAGGAAAGGTTTGTACAGGTGACTTCCTCCGTGGGTGCAAGTCCCTACAAGAATGGTTATGTGAATATTGTTGTGAACATAATTAGACTATGTTTATGATATGTGATATTTACTTTCGTGGTTACTGGTCGTAGCAAGGTGGGACCTTGTGGTTACTTGGCCGTAGCATGGTGAGACCATGCGGTGTTTGTTGTAAGTGTTTGATTGGTCGTAGCATGGTGGGACCATGTGGTATATGCTTATGTGTTGACTGGCCGTAGCATGGTGGGACCATATAGTGTTGTTGTGGAACATAATGAAACTATGTGATTGTTGTAATCTTTGTTGTTATGTCACATGATGGGATCATGTGTATGCATGTATGTATGTTTTGTTTGGAACATGGTTGGACCATGTTGAATATGTTTAAACATGATGGGATCATGTGGGTAGCATGGACATAGTAGGACTATGGCATTAGTGACTATTGACTTATTATGACTTGTTATTGTATAATTTCCATGTGATTAATGATTCATATGATGATTGTATTATTCATTCTAATATGTGAGATTTAGTATGATGTTATGTTACAATACATATGACTGTGGTATTACATGATGAACTAAAATGCATGAAATGAATCGTATTATTTTGCATGCATAAAAGTAAATATTGTAGTCTCGTTAGATTTCTCCAGTAGGCTTCGGCTGATGCTTATCTCTACAGGTAATCGGTTCATTGGATATGTCAGTATAGAGAAGAGGTCCCTTTGGGTTTAAATATTTGATTTTCATGATAGTATATAATTGGTTTTTAATTCCTTTGGTTTGACCTCTGGTGGGCAGAAACTTTTAATTAAGATGTTGATTATTTTACATTGTGGGTTGATGCTCAACTTAGTTTTGGTTTAGTTATGGTTTTAAATTTGAGAGACTTCCGCTGGTGTTTATATTCTGTTGAGACTCTTATTCAACCAGGTAAGTGTTAATATTGTGACTGGTTATCCATATCCACATGGTGGGTCCGAAGGTCAGTTATTTGGAATCCTAGAGATCCCATATCTCGGATTTGGGGCGGGACAATTCTGCTATGAAGCTTATATTCCTGATGGTGCTCCATTTTGCTGCTACTAGTTCCTTGCTCTGTTCATGTTGCTGGTTTGATCTGCCAGTCCAGCCCTATGTCTGCTGCCAGCTTGCAGTAGTGTGTTGATGGACTAGTTGTCCCATGTTCCTCTTGCGTTGGTGATGCTCCTGCTGTTGTTGGTGCTCCTGCATGTGATGTTGCTGCTACTATTCGATGTTGATTATTTTCCTAATGCTGATGGCTTCCTAACGGTGCTCTTCCTATTTGTTGTTGTTGGCTTCCTACTGATGTGTTGTTCAGTTGGGTTCTATTTGGTATATGCTGTTGTTCATGCCTCTCTGTCTGTTGAAGCCTTCTATTGCTTGTTGTGTATGCGTTTGCAGATTACTTTGGTGCCAAGACTTGCTGTCCAGTTGCCTGCTTCTGCTGCTATTACAACTTTGGTTTTTTTTGTGTTGTTTGTTGCTTGCATGTTGGCATGGTTTTATGACTGTTTGATCCTCAAGCTGGATCAAACTTGTATGAACCCATATTGTTGATCTTTCTCTTTTATGTTTTACAAACTCCGAAATTTACCAGTTCCACAAAAAAAAATTAAGAATTTAATTATCAAAATTTAGATTCTCTAATGGATTTAAAAAATCTAATTAATTAAAAAATCATATTAAATTTAATAAAATCAAGATTCTAACTAATTATAAAAATTAATATTTAATTAATAATAATAATAATATTACTTCATACTTTTAATTTTAAAATAATATTAGAATGATATTTATAAGCAAATTTAAAATAAAAGAAAAGTATAAGATTCTAATTAGTAATAAACTTTTCTTTATATCATTAATAATATAATAAATTTAATTATAAATTAGATAACTAACTTGCCACATTGCCCACAGTGTAGGCTGTCATGTGTTAATATATTTTATTTATAAATTAGTGTTAATATATTTATTAATATTTCAATTTATAAAATTATTTTACTGTAAATTTATATACAATAGTGCCCTTTTATTTTATTTATACATTAACGATATAGGATATCTAATATAATTTTCATCAATCAGTTAAAAGGGCCAATAGAATAATTTAAAACAAAAGATAACATAATATAATATATTTAATTGAATTACATATTTTTTAATATAAAAGTTACTAAGATAATAATATACAAATTATTATATATTTTAAAAAATTATATTTTCTTATAGGAGAATTCTGCGATGCCGAACTTGGCATAGTATTTAAAAGTTAACACGAGGGAAAAGATGCCTATAATTAATCGTTAACCAGTTATGAACGGTTGAAATTTTATACAAAAATAAATAAATAAATAAAATTAATGACTGTAAATAAAACTTCTCCATTATATAGGAAAGAAAATATTGGCACAGTAGACTAACTATTTCTTATATCATTACTTTAGTTATAATATGTATTATACGATAAACCTTCACGTGAATATACAAATTATTATATATTTTTTAAAATCAAATTTTCTTATAGGAGAATTCTGTTATGCTGAACCTGTAATAGTATATAAAAGTTAAAACGAAAGAAAAGATGCCTATAATTAATCGTTAACCAGTTATGAACTGTTGAGATTTTATACAAAAATAAATAAATAAATAAAATTAATGGCTGTAAATAAAACTTCTCCATTATATAGGAAAGAAAATATTGACCCAGTAGACTAACTCTTTCTTATATCATTACTGTAGTTATAATATGTATTATAAGATAAACCTTTCTGTGCAACATGCACGATTGCTAGTATATAAATATATATAACAAACCATCATAAATTAAAATTGCATGTAGGTGCCTAAAACCTTTCCACAGGCATAACAAAAATCTTATCCTCCTAGTACGTTCCATAAACAGTCAATGTGCTTCCATGCAATCAAATTTACCAAATAATATTTCACCAAAAAAAATGATCAAATAATAATGTAAACACAAATTATAAAAAAACATTGCAGAAAATATAAAAAACATGTAGAAGAGGATCTAAAAAATAGCAAAAATAGAAGCATGTTTTGCAACAAAAACAAAAAAACAAAAAACAAACAAAGAAACCAACCTAAACCCCAACACCATCTTTATTGTTCAACATGCTGATCCCATTAGGGAACCTTTTTGACCTTATCTAGTCTTTGAGGTAATCTTATAGATATCAGAGAGAGGAAAAATCGTAGCAATTAACCAAATCCATACCCTCTCATAAAACAAATGGATGGAGAGAAAGAGAGAACCACTTATGAAAAGTACTTATGGAGAGCAATACGAAACAAAGCCTTGGAATAAGTCCCAAATTCCAATTGACATGCTCTAAAAACATGAAAAAAAATATTTTTTTTTCTCACCAAAAAAAAACGAGCAATACGAAACAAAGCCTTAGAACAAATCCCAAATTCCAATTGACATAATCTGATACCATGAAAAAAAATATTTTCTTGCATATACAAGTTTACACAATGATTCACAATAAGATTAAGATGAAAATGAAATCAACTTACCCAAATCATAATCTCATTAAACAAATCTAATGAAATGATATTAATCAATATTATTATATAAACTTGCAAATCTTGTCAGTGAGATTATATGTATTATGTTTCTCTCTAACACCCGGACCTTGGAGATTACTCATTTCTTAAAAGCAGGCTAGGATCTTCATCCCAATTGAATATTTTATTCCTTGGGTCCCTACCATCGGTGTTATGAAACTCAGCTGGAACTCAGAAAGCTCGACCGAATCACCTGAATCAATCAAGTTTCTGGAAGACTCACCTTACATACTAGGGCACAGACAACTTGCCCAATTTTCTTGAGAAACTCAGTGAGTTCACTCAAGAATCGGTTAATTAAACTCAAAAAAATTGATGGAAACAACCCTAATTACAATGTAGCTTGGATTTGAATCGAGTTACAATGTAGCTTAGATTTGACAGACTTCCAGGTCAGCAGACTAATCCAAGTTTTAGAACACTGCCTACGATCAGCTTAAATGCTGGTTATCATGCAAAGCTTGGAGCTACTAGCAATAGTCAAACGAGACCAACAACCAAGTCAGGCGAGCACAAAATAAAAGTCGTAGTGTCCGGTTGTTGTAGAACTTAATACTCTAAGATTAGATACATTATATCAATTATAAATAGCTAAGCACTTACTAACATGGACCAACATGATTTAACTCAATAAGAAAATATCAATGAGTCAAACATAAGCATTCCTAAAAGGAATATATCTGTCAAAATCTACTACATTATAACAATTATCATATGAGTAGATAAGGTTTAGAATCCCACATTCATAACCCGTAAAAATAAACTATATCAACTTTCATAGCAACAAATCTGCATTGCTAGAAATACATTCCCACAAACTGAAGTAAATGTTTGTGCTTGGGTGAAAATCTAGTGTCATAGGATAGTGAGTAGAGACTGGTTGTTATGGTAAGTTTGCTCCTTAGTGTCTTTTGTTGTTATTGCTTTTTTTGCTTGGGACGATCTTGTTGATCGGGATCAAGCAATAATAATAAACACAATAAAAACAACGATCAAACAATGCACACAGATCTATGTGGTTCGGCAAAACCTATGTCCACAGGAAAGAAGAAGTTTCCATTATATCAAAAACGAATTAGGGTTATGACTTATACTCCTATCCAATATATGGGACAAATCTTCAATATACCCTTACCGTACTGCAGGGGCTTCGCCTCCCGCACCTCCTAACCCTATGGTACTGACCCACACAACGAGTTCGCTCCGCCCCATGGGCTCCTCAGGTCCCTCCCCCTTGGATCTAGAGACTAGTGATTATGAGCCACCCACTATCTCTAACACATCTCGGTCCTATTTGAACATTCTTCCCTCATTTATAATATCTTTCATTATTCATCAGAAAAAAAAAAAAAAAAAGAATGAACTGTATCAACCTTGATAACAGCACATTTGCATTGCTAGAAACACATTTCCATAAAATGAACAAGTAATGTCCTTATGCTTTGATGAAATCCTTTAGTAGTTAAAACAAGATATATATTGCTCTTTCCATAACTATAATCCACAAAGCATTAAAATTATCAACTACATCAGAGGTGTAGACAGACATTTTTACTCATGAATTTGATAGAAAAGTAGACATTGCAATGCCATTTTTTCTCTTTTGGATGGATTATAGTAGTTCATATTAGACATTTTGCATAAACATGAATTGATTACAACAGAGGCTATCGAATAAACGAATACTAGCCGAAGCTATACAATATAGAGAGCTAGCAAGTAGAACATACCAGCCCATGCTAATCAAAAACAAAATTGGAGAAGGGGACTCCATCAAACTCCTTGGGGATTGGCAACCAAAAGAGAGCTAAAAACTTATCATTGGCAAAGCCTAAATGCAAGGAGGGATTTGCGTACTAAGAAAGTTCTTATAGAATTACAAGACCTTTGGGTATGCTTTGGTCTTTGAGGAATTAAAACCAGATAAATAAAGGCCATCCAAGCTCCTAACTCAAGAAAGCGCAACATAGACCATTCCGCATCAAAACGCCCTAGAGAGATCAGTGTGAAGACAATTAAGAGTTGTTAGTGTGGTCGAGTAGGCCGTGAGGCCCACACAACCCGTTTTTCTCTTTTCTTCTTTTTCCTTTCTTTCTTTATTTGTGTGTACTGTTTTATTCCTAGTTCTAGTTAATATGTAAACTCTCTCTAATTGAGGAGAGTAAGTTTTGTTGCCACCATATGGTATTAGAGCCAGGTTATCAAACTCTTTTGTAAGAGTACTCACAGACAATAAATTAAATGGCAGATTAGGAAAATAGAGTACAGAAGACAATCGTATAGTGGGAGTAGGAACAGCAGTACCAATCCCTTTGACAGCCACAAAAGATCCATCCGCCACTCTGACGTCGGGATGAGACGTCATGGGGGGAAATGTACATAAAGTACCTGTGGATTCCGTCATATGATCCGAAGCTCCAGAATCAATCACCCAAGTTCGGGGAGATGCAGACCCACAGATGGCGAATGTTTTTCAGATTTTGGGTGATTTGGCTACTTATCAGCGTGACCAGATGGAACACCAGGCGGTGTTCGACGAGAGGAGGGTGCAGAGTACAGCGATGACTTGGCTCTAGAAGTTCAAGAAGCTGACCCCACTGACGTACGTAGGACAGGGAGAGCCTCACTATACAGAGGACTGGCTCTTTGATATAGAGAGGATCTCCAGGACCATGGAGTGCTCGGAGCAGCAGTGTGTATCTCTTGCTACTTTTTATTGAAAGCCCTTCATTGGTGGGAGATGATCGAGAGGAGCCTGACATCTGAGATTACGTGGAAGTAGTTTCGCCTACAGTTTCTAGAGAACTATCTAACGAGCAGCTACAGGAGGCAGATGACTTCCGAGCTCATGCGATTAGAGCAGGGCACTCTCACGGTGGCCCCGTACAAGGACCGGTTCGCAATGCAATCCAGATTCGTATCTCACATGGTTGCTAATGAGGCAAACAAGGCAGCCAAGTTCGAGGAAGGTCTATCGCCCGCCATTCGATCTAGAGTTGTTCCTCAACGTCTGAAGACCTACGTAGAAGTTCTGGAGTGCACTAGGTATGTAGAACGCGACATTGACAGATCTGCAACACCGAGGGATCAGCCCAAGTCAGACAGGAGCGGCAGCAATGGCAGTAGGAGATACCAGCCCTATCACTTTAAGCTAGGCCGGGAAAGGTAACAGAGATCGGACTCTCGACGAGAAAGGACTCCTCCCAGAGATAAAGCACCTGTAGCACTTGTAACGCCAGCACATGATGCACCACGTCAACCCCTACCACCTCAGGATCAGATGTTCCCTGTGAGAGATAAAAGGACTTGCCACAACTGTAGCAAGGAAGGACACCTCCAGCAATTCTGCAGAGCACCGCGGAGAGATGGACGACCTACAGCTCAGCAAGGTAGAGTTCATGCCCTGACCGACACCGATGTTCCTTGAGACGGCAGCGCTACGAATGCCGTGGTGGAAGGTATCATTCACTTGTTTCATACTCCAGTTTGCGTGTTATTTGACTCTGGTGCATCCCATTCATTTATCTCCACTAATTGCATGGTGTTTCTGGGTTTACACCCTAGCGTGTTAGAGCATCCTGTATTACCAACCCAGTTGGGGGTATCACAACTCTTCACCGAGTTTGTAGAACTTGTGTGGTGAGATTAGGCGACCTTAACCTAGAGGTAGACCTTATTGTGTTAGATATGCCGAAGGAGGTGATTCTCGGTATGGATTGGCTTTTAGCCTATCATGCCAGGATTAACTGTTTTGAGAAATCGTTTTTGTTTCATCTTCCTGGAGACCAATGCTCGACTTTCCGTGGATCAGAGAAGGATCGTTATCAATGTGACTTCCTATTTGCTACAGAAAGTGTTCAAAAGCTGTCCTTATAGGAGATTCCTTTGGTGAGAGACTTTGGTCCTGTATTCCAAGATATTTCGGGTTTTCCACCTAAAAGGGAGGTAGATTTCTGCATAGAGCTTATTCCTGGTACTAGTCCCATTTCGCTCGTGACTTACAAAATGGCACCGATCGAGATGCAAAATTTGAAGGCTCAATTAGAAAAGTTGATTGCCCTTGGTTTCATCAGGCCCAGTACATCACCTTGGGGAGCGCCAGTTATCTTTGTGAAGGACGGTTCTCTATGGCTTTGCATCGACTATAGATAGGTGAACGATTCATTGTGAAGAACAAATGCTCATTGCCGAGGATTGATGATCTGTTCGACCAGTTGAGGGGAGCGTAGTACTTCTTGATGATCGACTCGACATCTGGATATCATCAGTTGAGGATTCGAGATGAAGATATTCAGAAGACAGCCTTTCGTACCCGATATGGTCACTACAGGTTCGTTGTCATGCCATTCGAATTGACGAACGCGCCAGCAGCCTTCATGGACCTTATACACCGAGTGTTTCGATCATTTCTTGATCGCTTTGTGGTGATTTTCGTGGATGATATTCTTGTGTATTCAAGATCCGTAGAGGAGCATGAGGAACATCTACAGATTTTCCTTCAAACCCTATTCGACCAGCATTTGTATGCTAAATTGGAGAAGTGTGACTTCTGGAAGGAAGAGGTCAAGTTTCTTGGGCACGTGGT
>JAUPMG010114206.1:0-11933 GCA_031762675.1 Pachysandra terminalis | reverse complement strand
TAAGGCCCATCTGAGTGCCAATTTATTTGATTAAGTTTTGTTTATCTACTTCCTTTACTTATGTTGTTAGCTTCCGCATACTCTATGACGGATGAGATCATTATTGTTCATCCTTTGGTTTTGGTTCGATATGGCAATCTGCGGTCCAGAAGTGGATCCCAAAGGTCTCACCTCGAGATTCGTGCCATCCCACTTAGGGATTTGTGCTCGGGTTTTGGGCGTGACAATACTATCCAAGGATGCTCACTCATTCCCCAATACTTGACAGAAATAGTAGATTATTCTATGTGTACACCATAGTTCTAAGGGGTTTCGACCTAGAGGACACAAGCGCCTCACCTTATTTTTGATTATAGGGTATAATTCCCAAGACTTCACAAATGTGAACGGCTCCTTGTGATTGATATATAAGTCGATCTACTAACACAATTTCACTCATATGATTTGGATGTTGGGTTTCACAAATGTGAAAGATCCTTCACCTATCATCTTCCCACAAATCTCTTGGGAATAAACAAGATAATTGGTCTATTGGGATGTACGGCCCCTCAACACATAAAATATAATTCATCCAGAACTTCCTCACCTATTATGATTTCTAGATTACAATCATAATCTCCAGCAATCTAAAGTTATGATGGTCAATTCAATGTATTTGACCAATACATGGTCATTATGAAATAATAATGGAATATGTTGTGCATGTGAGAAATTGCGCATTAACTAAGCATTCGAAGTATGTGTACAAGGTATAATATGATCAAACTAATCATGATGGCAGTGAACATATAAGTAATGAAGACTAATGAGTATGGTAGTGATAAATGTGTAGGTAGCAAGGATTCATATCGTATCATTAATTCACAAACCCATGCATACAAGGTATAATATGATTTAGTTAACATGATAGTAATGATTATGAAAGTATGTCAAACATCCCAATTCATCAAGTATAGCAATTAGGTCCCAAAAGAGTAATTATATGCATTATGAGTTCAAGTCAAATATTAGTAGTCTCTCAAGCATGGTAATCAGATTGATAAAGAGATAGGTATATGAAACAATCATATTTGAACTAAAGTAACACCATAGTCAAGATAATTAGATCAAAATAAGCATGTATGTGAAATCTTAAGTCAAACGGACCAACTAGGAAAATCTCGGTAGACCGAGGGTTTGCTGAATCAGGTTCGGTAGGGTCTCGGTGGACTCTTCGGTATACCGAATGGTCTATCGAATCCCTATCTGGGTTTTCGGTTGGTCAAAAGGTTAGGTTAGGTATGGCCCTCAGTATGCTTAGTGTCAGGCTCGGTAGCTTTTCCAGTAAGTCCAAAAACATGATTGTGGAGAAGTAGGGTCTCAGTAACTTTTACAAAATTCAAAAATTATACCGTTACATTCGGTAGGGTCTTGGTATGACGAGGAGGCTGCCGAAGGTGTTCTGGGTTGGTTCGGTGGTCTCTTCGGCATGCCGAGGAGGCTGCTGAAGTTCGGGGTTGGTCAAAAAGTCCATAATTCATCATCTTCTTCAACTTAAATCATGAAACACTCTTAAGTAACTTTTGTTAATATTGAATTCCGAACAAAACCCAAAAAATAGATCACATAAACCAATACCTTTAAATAATCTTACCTTCTCCTACCATTAAAATTTGGAAAACAAGTGAAGCTTTTGGAAAACAATTGAAGAACAACAATGCTCCAATTTAAATCATAAATAATGATAAACTCGGATACTTACCTTGATCTGACATTTGGTGTAGAGAGTTACACATTTGTTCTTCCTCTTTTTCTTCTTCTTCTTCTTCTTCTTCTTCTTCTTCTTCTCGAAGTAATGAATTAATCTCTACAGGTCTTGGGTTTATATAGTGGTACTTAAGGACTATCTTATTAGTAACTATTAACTTTTAATCTCAGCCCTTAGATGGGTATTATTAATCTCATCCCGTGGATGGATTTTACAACCCATGTGGGTAAGTTTCTAATATTGGTTTACTTTCTAATGTTTGTTAGAAGCTTAGCTTTAGCTTCTAGAAGCTTTCCTTTTAATTTTGTTTTCCAGCCCATGTGGGTTTCTAATTATAAGCTTTCTTTCTAGAACCTTAGCCTTTAGTTTAAATAGTTACTATTCTAGCTTAGAGAGAATCTTATTGCTTTTTAGTCTTTTTTATCTCAACCATTGATTCGGAATTGAATGTTCCTACGAAATTGTAGCCATTGATTTATTTATTGAGATTCTTTTAAGATCTTAGCCACGTGTCATAACTTTAGAAGTTATGATTGTGTGTGATGCACCTAGTTTCCTATTGGTACAACCCACCAATCACAATCAATCAAAAGTCAAACATAATAACTAATTACTAAAATTTAAAATTAACCCCAAATTTTATATTAATTTCACATTAGACCTTTTATTTTTGTTGGGTTATTACAGCAAGATTCGCGAAGCGGATGTGATCTATGATTTAGATCATGCTTTGTGGATTTGTTATGTATTTACATGTTATCATGCATGTAATATAGGTTGGAATTGACAAAAGATTGAAAACCAATGGAAAAATTAATGCTAGTATGGAGAAGTTCGTATCGATGGTGGCCTAGTCGGTGGACTGAGCAGTGCCTACCAAAGATGTTCGGTGGACCGATCCATCCACCGATGAGACCTACCGAAGAACACCATGTTCTCGAGTTTTGCAACTAAAGGGTGAGCTGGTGGATCAACTAGCCCATCGACCAGATGAAGTCTGAGCATTTATATAAGTTCTATTTCACACATGGCCTTTATATGTATTCTAGTGAAATCAATTGATTTGCCCCACTTTTGCCTTGGTCGGTGGACCGACCAGTTCACCAAGAACTTGTAGACCGATAGATGAAATTTAGATATTTATTTTATTGATTTAAATTTTTTATCTGGGGGCCTAGAGTGGTTGTTGCATGACCGGGGTTGGTTGTGTGGACCTGTTTGACTGTTGTTTGTAATTAAAAGGAGGGTTTTGCACGAGTATAAATTGGTTTAATTTATGTTAGAAGATATGTGATTTATCTCTGGTCTGGGAAATGGTGTGTGATTATCGTTGGGACTAATATCTATTTGGACAATGGTGTTTGATCATCGTTGGGTTTCAAGACATACACACTATAGGGGACTGTTCTAGATATGGCTTGGCTATAGTGGTGGTGTCGTTGGGTTAATAATAAGGTACAAGACATGCACACTATAGTGGACTAGTCTGGATATGATTTGGCTATTAGGGTGATGTTCTTTGGTTAATAAATACAAGGCATGCACACTTTGATGGTCTGGACATGTGATGGTCTAATGATAGGGTGATGTCCTTGGGTTACAATGTCATGCATTGCGTGTGTATAGAAATAGGAAACGATGGTCGGGTTCATGGATCATATGCACTCTTGGCATTAGATTAATGGGTTTGAGTCCGTAAAGTGAATGTAAATAAATTGGGCAATTAAGACCCATGGTTCAAAGTCCCTAGAGCCATAGTGTACATATGATGTGCCGGAGATAGTTCCATCCAACTAGCGGCTATAAAATGGATGCAAGAGGCGTGATTCATTTCCTTATAATGGAAGGATCAAAGGATTGGTTACTAGCGGGTACCCATAAGCCTAGTAGATTTGACATGGTGTTTCATGGGGGCTCGACACTGCTTACACATCATATTCATACGCATTTCATCTCATATTTTTATTATTTTTATATTATATTTTTATTCATTCATGTAATTGCATTGCTCATCGGATTATGTGACGTTTGCACAATTATTTTGATGCATGTGGATTAATTTCAAGATGATAAACTTGTTGTTTGCTGTGTGCTTGGGTGGTCTTGTATGCATGGTCAAAAGGGATTTGTACTTATTTTCTTTTGCAAGCTCACGTATTTTATGCGAAATATTTCAGGAAAGTAGCATTAGGGCTATTCTGATAGTCGCGCTGGTTCAGGAGGATGCTTGGACTTAAGTTGGATTTGTATCTTTATTTCCGTTATTTATTTCTTAAGGAGTAGGGATTTGATTTAGGTTCGGTTTTGACTTCCTTGGTTTAAAGGAAAGGATATGTTATCATTTATTTGATGTTTAAAGATTTCTATTGGTTTTGGATAATAATAAAGGTTTATTTGGTTTATTGTTGTGATTGAGCATTTATAGTTATTCTATCATTGGCCTACTAGGGGTTGGGTATAGGGAGTTGCACCTTGGGATTCGTACGACTCACTGAGATCAGTGATTTTGGATTTTACATCTTCCTTGAGTCCTTAAGTGGTACCTTTTGATTTACGGTCATTATTTCTTCTTCTTGAGGGGTATTTGGTTTTCACATAACCCTTTTCAACAACTTTCCATATATCTTGTAAAGCTAACAACACTTTCATCTTAATGCTCCATTTTTCATAATTATCTTTGGTTAACCGAGGAATTTGAAATTGAAACAAATTGTTAATGTTTGCCATTTTACTCTAAATCACCCAAACATCAAAGTAAGCATCTTATAGCTCTGTTACCGCTGTTCGTTGGTGTGGAAATGTTGGATGGGCACTTTAGAACCTTCACAAACAATTACTATGCCAACAACATGCATACATGCAAACCAGCATTTCAAGCAAGCATGCAACTATCAAAATATAACATAAAAGAAAAAGAAAAAGAAAAAGTGTGAAAAACTTATCCTGTTGCTTCCGCAACTCCAAAATGTGTGTATTGTATTCACTTAAACGAAAATATTCTTCTTCTCCATCTACTACAACTTCTCCCTTATTTCTTGTTCTTCAATTTTCTTCTACAAAGCTACTTTCTACAGATATTTAAAAACATGTAAAGACAACAACTTACGAAAGTATCCTGCAACGTGTCTAATAATTATAATTTTTGCCACTAAGTTAAAATAACCAAAAAGTCCATAATAATTGGATTAATTTCCAATACCTTTGAACCGGGTTTATGAAGTCTATAGATAATTATCCTCCTCTCCTTTCGACGTGGCCCAAGTGATTTTTGAGTGAACAATAGCATATATTTTTTAATGGTTTTTAGAATTACTTAACTCTTTCATTTTTTTTTACTTTAATTAATGAAACTCATACTATAGTCGGTCCAACCATTTCAAGCAAGTTAAGAAATAATCCTAATTTAAGGCTCCATGAACAACTATGAAACTATCACGATTGCTTTAGTTGAATTCAAGTTGCACGAAATCTATATAATAACAATAAGAAAACCCCAAACCTTCATAAATAGGATTTTTTTGGTATAACAACAATAGAAGTGAAATCATATTTGCCATAAGGGGGGACTTGAACCCATTGTTAGCAATGTGTTACAGAAATCACACAAGACACCTATGACCAAATGAAAAAGAAGAAAAAATTCATGCTTACATTCTCCGTTAAACTATACGTGTGGTACATCAATTTTAGTTTTTTAGAATCCTAGCAATTGATAGAGATCTACTATGCAACTAACTATAGCTGATGGCTACAGCCATCCTTACAGTATCATATAGTATCAATCATAGGATGTCACATGGATAGGCTACCCCTATAAATAAGCCAGGGATACTTCCTCACCTTGGTACCCTCCCTTGGTAGGACGCAGACCCTTTGTGATGTAAACCCTATGGGGGTGTCCTGTGATGTGAAACATCATCGAGGGTAAAATTGTAATTTTGCACTAAATGAATTTTCATATATTACTGGCCTTACTATTAACACTTCTAAGAGCCAATTATTTGATGCTGCTGAGCCCCCTCCCTTACTAAGCCAGATTGCTGAATTGTGGGGATTTAATGTGGGTAAACTCCCTATTAAGTATCTTGGCATCCCCTTAATTTCGACTAGACTCAAGGCTAGAGATTGTAATGACTTAATTGAGAGGACTCAAAGAAGATCTCAGTCTTGGATGTTCAGATCTCTCAGCTAAGGGGGTAGATTATATAGTGGTGTCTCGTCTCATAAAGGGACCAGGCCCACATGTCTCTCACCGAGCTCGATAAGAGACAACAATGAATTGAATAAGACAAAGGAAGGAGAGTCAAATGGTCAACAGCTGAAAAGAACAAATACGCGTACACTCATTTTATTACGCATGAATGTGCCTATAAAAGGGGCACAAGTCTGAGCACATAAGACAATTCAGAAATCTCAGTTTTCATAACAGAAAGAAGTATACACTTCAAGAGAGAGAGGTGTAAGACAAGAATAAGGTTATTCTTGTTAAAGGGAAACTATTTGTGATGTGATCATCCACAAGTGCAGATTTATTCAAGCTCAGCTGAAGATTGACATTGAGGTACTATTACAGTCCTCATACGGGTATGTACATCCACCTGTTGTTTGGTGAAGTTATTTCTGTAACCCAAAAGGTACTATCCTCTTAAAGTTGTATTCCCATTATATCATAGTGGAAGTTTACTTAGACTAGGTCCCGTGGATTTTCCCTTCACATTGAAGGGTTTTCCACATAAATTAAAACTCCGGTGTCGTTTTTTTGGTTTCCGATTTTCCGCATTTGTTAATTGTCATAATTTACACAGAGACGGGAAAAGTACGTTGTTTTCCTAATAGATTAGCATTGATCAAATCTGTTATGTTCTCTATCCAGGTTCACTGGAGCTCCAACTTCATCTTCCCTGAGGCTGCGTTTGTTTAGTATCAAAGGAAAAAGAAAGTGCACTTTTCTTTTTCCTTTGACCGTTTGGTTACCATCGAAATGAAAGTTTTGTGGGCCCCACAACTTTCTTAAGAAAACGAAAGGGCCTTTTTTTCCCCATTCAAATCTATCTAATTTTGTGTCGTGATAAACTGTTTTTAGGTTTCTCCCAAAATTACCCTTATCATAAACCCACATTTACACCTAACTCTTATATATATAATTAAAAAAAGTCTTATTAATTGAGAAAAAATAAAAAATATAAATAAAATTAAAAAAAAAGTTAGGTGTTCTACATTAAAACCAAAAGAGGTGGGACCCATAAAAATTTATTATTATTTTTTTTTAATTTAAATAAAATTTTATTGAGTGTAATTTTTTTGAAACTTGAAAAAATTAGAAATCTATCCAAAACCAAACCGAAGTCAGTTTGACACAACATAAATATGGCTTATGATATAAGGGCAGAATTAGAAATTATGTAGGATTCTTATGACTTTCTTGCTAACCAAACGCACAATTACATGATATTCATACAACTTTCTTGCAACAACCAAACAGCGACAAGAAAATTACTTTCACTTTCGTTTTCCATTGACACACTTTGACGCTAAACAAACACAACCTAAGAGAATTCTCAAGAAATTGAATCAGAGTTGCTACAGATTCCTTTGGGATGGTAATGAGACCAAAAAGAAGATCTGCAAGGTGGCTAGGACTGATGTTTGCCTTCCCAAATCTGAGGGTGGCTTGGGAGTCTTCAATATTGTTCAATGAAATCAAATGGCTATATTCAAATGGCTTGGCATATCTTAACTCATAGAAGTTCCTGATGGGTCAGATGGGTTCATTCCTACTAGATCAAAGATCAAAACTTCTGGTCTTTAAAGATCCCTTGCACCTGTTCTTGGTCTTGGAGAAAGATTCGTCTAGCTAGAACTCGGTTAAAGGACTTGGTGAGCTATAAGATTGTTGATGGTGCTAATACTTGGATCTGGTGGGATTTATGGCACCCTAGGAGCCCTTCGATCAACCACATTACCCTAGAAATATCCACAATGCTGGTTTTACGATAAATGATAGGGTCTCTAAACTGATCTGTAATCAGCAATGGCTTATGGGCTATGATCCTACTCTCAACACTCTATGGGGGGAGCTCTCTTAGATTCCCTTTCAAGCTCAAACTGACTCTATCTGGTGGAGGCCTTCTAGTACTGGTAAATATTCTTTAAAAAGCACTTGGGCTGCTTACATAAGCCATGGTACTTTGGTCTGCTAGGCTAGCCTAATCTGGTTCAAGGGGCATATCCTTAAGCACTCATTCATTTCTTGGCTAGCTCTCAAAGGCAGATTACTTACTCAGGATAAGCTGGCGAGGATGTGTATCCTCACTTCATCATGTTGTCCCCTTTGCAAGGCTGTATCTGAGACTGTGGAGCATCTGTTCTTCTCTTGCCCCATTTCTGCTGCTATTTAGGTAACTATACTACAACTCTCAGACATCAATAGACAGATCTTGCCATGTCCTGATGACACTGACTAGGCATCTTGTTTTAATAGTGGCTGCACTCTTAAAAACAGAATTTTTAAGCTTAGCTGTTGTGCTACCTTATACCACATTTGGAGTGAAACAAACAACTAAGTGTTTAAGCCTTCTTCTACTGATCTAGAGTATGTTAATCTGTAGATTACTGATGACATTAGGCTGTCTATCCTTCCTAAGGACTACATTTTGATTGAAAATCCTCTCCACAGGTCTTCTTGAAAGATGGAGAATCCATGCTACTAATTGGTAATTGGTTGTGCTGATTCCTTGTTTGGTTGTACTACTTGTATTTCATTTTGGGGTATTCGCCCTCGCTGGCTTTTCCTAGCCATGCTCTCTTGTAACCCTATACCACCTTCTTTTTAATTCTATTACTTACCTCCGAAAAAAAAAAAACTACATTAGGTGAGGGAAAAATTACAATTTTGCCCTCGATGATGTTTCACATCACAAGCCACCCTAACAGGATCTACATCACAGAGGATTCGACTCCCCCTTGTATCCCCTTGGTACCCACTTGGTGTCATCCCAATGGTCCTATAAGGATAACCATAGCCATCCCATTATAGAGGACGTGAAGCTCCAACTATAACCTGTTAGGGTTTTTTAAGGTTAGGGATATGCACAAGTTGCATTTAACGTTTTAGTGCATTGAAAAAGTAATTGTATAGTCTGATCAAACTCTTAAGAACTTAGTAAGATTTAGTGATTTTTTTCAACTTAGAAGATGGATTACCCAAAATTCCCTTAAGATAAAGTTTCAAAATTTTAATTTGGCCGCAATCCCTTTCACCCTAAACTTTCTTTTCCCAAACGTGAGAAACACTTCTTCCTCTTCTCTTCGTCCAGCAATAGCTCCACCTACCCCAGCCGCAACCGTGCGATTTGGGAATGATCTTGAGAGCAAAGGTTAGGGTTTCTCTTCTCCTCCACGCCCAAAACTCTTCTTCCTCTTCTCTCCGACCAGCTACAGCTCCACCTTCAAGCAAAGGCTAAAGGTTAGGGTTTTTATTACTAATGGTGTAAATGGATCTGAAAGATAAGATGCATAAAGTTAGAATTTAGTTTTTCTTTTTAAATTTGTTTGAATTGTTGGTCAAATCTGGAGCATTTTCCTTAGTAAATCTGCTTTGTGATTCTTTGCTTTTTCCTTTATGGTATTTGTGGTTATGTTTTTGCCATCAGTGATTTAAAAATTAGTTTGCAAGATAATCTCTAAAACCATGCTAATAGTTTATTTCCAGTTTCTATCAAAATATATATTGTAATTGCGTCCAAGCTTAATGCTTGACTCGTCTAAATATTGCCAAGTTGATACTGGTTTTTACAAATTGCGTGCAATTCAAATTGGTACTAGTATCAGTTGACTAATTTGAAGTACAAATTTAAAATATTTGGTTGGATATAAGCTTCCTATATTGTGGGTAAAATTTCACATTTTTTCTGTTGTGATGGCTGAAAAAGCTAGGGTTTGGAATGGGTTTCTAAAGCTTTGAATCGTTTATGACTAATTATTTATTTATTGGCAGAAATATAGAATGGCGGGTCCATCACAGAAGACGATGTTATGTTATTGTCATCTCGATGGTGCCATTGTAAATAATAGGGGTGGATCACTTTCATATGCATTTGGTCGTGTTGATGCTTTCCCCATTACCGAAGAAACACGATATGAAGACTTTGTGTCAATAATAGTGAATCGTTTGATACTTCCATGGATGGGAAGGTTATTAGGTATACAACCACTTTAGAGGTTGGTCAGTTGTTGTAGCTAAGGTCGCAAAATGGATTAAGAAATTTGATAAAGTTTAATGATCTGATTGGGAAGGTTTATATTCTTGATGAGGTTGAAGACGGAATAAACGTCAATGCTCCTGTTAGGTGAAAGTAAGATGTTTACACTTTTGATAATTTATATTTTTTTGTCTATTGAAACTTACATGAAAACAAATTTTACAGACCAATGGGGGTCCCTAAAAGACCAACGACCAGTATATCTAGCAATGACACACCATTTCAACGTTCTTTTGAAGCGTTAGTGTCAAATGCAATAGAGGTTGTGGATGGTGGATCTCTGTTTGCCTTTAGGCCACAACTTTTATCTATAATGTTTGAAGATGAGATAAGGGAGGGTCAGGTTTTAGATAGTGCATTGGCCTTCCGCCAAGCGTTATACAAGTTTTCTATTGGTCACCATTTTCAATATAAGTGGCATAGAAATACCAGATCGTACATGGATGCTAGATGTAGTGTAAGAGGTTGCACATGGAGGGTCACTTGTCGTCAATTGAGAGAATCAAGATACGTAAAGGTGCTACGGTTAGATGGTGAACATAAGCATGATGCACAAGATAACATTAGTATACGTCTCAAGGTCCGATCTAAGTTTTTAGCAGAAATGATTGAGACGACTATTAAATGAACCCGAAACTACTTACTGCGTTGGATAAGAAGGATTGTCACAATGATTATGCTATGGATTTGACCTATCACCAGTCATGGCATAGCAAGGAGATGGCCAAAAACAATATTGATGGTGATGTAGATTCGTCATACAAACTGGTTCCATGGATGTGCAATAAGCTAATGGAATGTATACCTGGAATAGTTGCAATTTGCACTACGAAGTCTGAGGAATGATTCCACCAGCTATTTGTTGCCTACCATTGCAGTCTACACAATTTTAGGCACGGATGTCGTCCACTACGTTTTGTGGACGGTACACATTTGAGTGGCCCTTACCTTGGCACCATGGTTTCCACTATAGCAATTGATGCGAACGACGGTATATTTTCAATTGCATATGCTGTTGTTTCATCTGAGAATACTGACGATTGGTTATGGTGTTGGAGAATTTGAAGTCGGCACTGAATGATACACGAGATATTGTGATCGTATCAAATCGCAATCCTGCTATTATTGAAGCTGTTCGTGTTGTTTTTGGAGGGAAAATCATGCACATTGCCTTCTTCATCTGAATGAGAATTTTAGTTCATTTATGCACGGGTGTGGTTATTGTAAAGCTGTGAAGGATGGCATTGGAACTTCTGGATAGTATTGCACGAGCTAGGATGTGAGATGATTTTGACCAAAATATGAGAAATTCCATAATATTAATCTTGCATGTACGGCATGTGTACTAGAGAGGGCACCTGAGCATTGGGTAAATTGTATGTTTCCTAAAAGTCGTTGAGACAAAATAAGCTCGAACATTTTAGAGACATTTAATGGATGGGTGAGGGCCGAAAAACGGCTCCCAATTATGGGCCTGATAGAGTGTACAAGTGAGAGTTGGGTGAATTTTTGTTTAGACGACACAATGAGATTAGTGGATGGAAGAAGGTGGTTGCTCCTAGGATTAAGGAGCATATTAAAAAAAAAAATATTGCATGGGGTCAAGGTTGGGGAGTTACACAGTTTCAACACTTTGAGTATAAGATAAAGTTGGTACGAGTAAAAAGTCTCGTGAACTTGGAAGATCGCACATGCACTTGCAGGAAGTGGCAAATGATTGGAATTCCATGCGAGCATGCATCCTAGACGATAGTGTAAGGTCCCCAAAATTCAGAAGGATATTTTGGTAATTTTATTTTCTAAAACTGTTTTAACTAAATATTTAAAGTAATTTGTACGGTTCAACCAGTCGGGTTATAAAGCCGACCCGAGTCTTATTTAAAAGACTATTTGGCTGCGTCAGGTCGAGGCGACTAATTAGGATA
>JAUPMG010114195.1:0-11933 GCA_031762675.1 Pachysandra terminalis | reverse complement strand
TGGGGTAGCAAATCCCTCAACCGATAATATTAGTCCATCCGGGACTTCCTCACCCAATCATGATGTCCAGGTCATGACCCACTCAAATTAAATCAGAAACTCTATCATAAGTGAAGTCTGATAGTAAGTCAAGTCTATGACCAGAATATGGTCATTAACTCACAATGGCTATGCTGTGCAATGTGATATGATAGTGCACATTAGCTAATCAATCATGTAAGTGTACAGTTGTGCATTAACTCTAAACATGGAATATGATACCTTAAAAAACATAATTAACTTATGATGATAATCAATCAACTCAAGATAATAACATATAGATGATTAATCACAATTAATTCCAATAACCATAATTCAATTATCATACAATTAACCAAATAATTAACAACAAGTATAACAAATCAACATAACAACATAAACTGGTTTGGGCTGACCGGCGGGCTAACCGGCACGCCGGTTGGCCATCCGGTAGCCTAACCAGGGGCTCACAAACAAAACACACAGGGTTGCTGCTTGGCTGGCACACCAGCTGGTCATCCAGGCTAGGCAATGGGGTCCAATTACATAAAAATACCCAGGGTAGCCACCAGCTGGCTGGCCGGCACACCGGCTAGCCATCCGGCAGGCTATCCAGGGGGCCAAAATACACTTCACAATCATTGAGGGCCATCGGCACGCCGGTTCGCCTTCCGGTAGGCTAGGCAGATTATCCAATTCCCTTAGTGCGATCCGGCAGGCTACCGGCACGCCAGTAGGGCTGCTGGACCAACTGGGTGCAACCAGCAGCCTAACCGGCACGCCGGCAGGTCAACGGCTGGGCCCAGTACAGGGTTTTTCAATGGTTTTTCATATTTCAAGTTAGATTTAACACTTTCACTCAATATAAACATATAATCAATTTAAATTCCAAAGCTAACCCAATAATAATCTCATTCAAATCATCAAAGTTTCATGCTTGGAAGAATTAGAATTAAATGATTTAGTTTTTATGAAGAACATAACTTTATATGAGTTGAATTCGATGAGGTATGTCATATTCTTTGAATATGGCATATCACCTAATTCAAATCAAGATCATACACGAAATTGAAGTTACTTACCTTGCTCATTGCGCGAATCCTTGTTCTTTCTCAACCCAGTTCAAGTTTTGAATAGTCTTCTTCTTCCTTAGCTCCAAATCTTCAACTCAAATTTTCAGATTAATGGTTTGGACGACCAAACCATACTCTAGATAGTTTTTATGAGTTAGTCTTAGTTTAGGAGTTGTCTCTAATCCCCGCCCTTGATTTTAAATTAATTAATCTATACCCTTGATTAAAAAATAGTAGCACTCCTAGTACAATACAAACATTATCTAAATCCTATTTTATTTAGATTAGGACTTGTCTAATTCCTATGTCTTATTGTCTTTTAATCTTAACAATTCATTATGTTTTACTTTTCCTGATAAATCTCAGCCATTAGATTAACTTTGAGGTTATGCTTGTGTGTGATGCACTCTAGATCATCTATTGTACTCCCACCAATCATAAGTGGTCAAAATAAACTAATCAACTATTACTAAAAATTTTAATTTAGTTCTTAATTTCTAACTAATTACATATCAACCTTATTACTAATTACACTAAACTCCCCTAATTGAGTTGGGTAATTACATATATAAGGTAAAATCTTAGAGTCTAAACATTTACAATATTCTAAGTTCAAGAAATAAACGAAGGCTTAATGCACGATGTCTGTGGTAAATTAATTATTAATGCATGTTGTGCACCTAAATACAGTAATCACAACGGTGATCTAATAAGTAGTCAACTATGGAATGCAAATGAAAATGCAACTTTGTCTAAGTGTTAGTAGAACCTGTTTCCTCTTGATCCAGCCTCTATTTCAGGGTGTCCCGGCAACTTGAATGCACCCCGGGATGTCCCAGCAACCTGAATGCATCCCTCGTTCTCACGGTCTATGAAAATAGGGCTATTCTATGGGCACCACATAGTTTTAAGGGTTTTCAACCTAGGGGCACACGACCCCCCTTTTTTTGATCAGTCGTCCGTAGACTGAGACTTGCAGCCACCTACAGTATCCCTTAGGAAGACATGATCATCTGACTAAACTACAGAGGTCCTATTATCTTTTCTTTGTTCATGGCCCAGAGTCCTCGGGCAAAGAGAAAGTCTATTGGGTTAGTTATACCCTCAACTAAATCTAGTCGGTCCCTCGCTTGGTGTAAAACTCACATCACACTCATGTCCAGTCACAAGACCCAATCTTGAGCTCTTGGAATACAAGGTCACACTCTTGACCATACAATGGTCTCGAGTTCAATGTTGTGCAAGTGGAGAGGTGCACACTACCTAAACAATCATATAAAAGTGTACAGGGTAAACACACAATTCGGAGCATCAAACATAATTTCACACAGAATACAACAAACCATTCAAACAATAACACACAACCCAGAGAATCAAACACAATTTCACATAGCATACAGTACATCATTCAAGCAACACGAAGTGGCACACTGAAAACAAGTGTGTGGGGTTAGCTAAGTGTCCACGATGAAAGTATCAAATGTGTCATTAACCGCAAGTGTGATGACCATACCAGGTCTTACATCCATATCTCAACATCTCATCCTCCCGTGATAATGGGTCCATGAGTAAGCACACATACAATGGCAACATCTGAACCCATGTGGTGTTAGACTTGAAAGAATTGGGAGAATTCTAAATTACATGTCAAGTGCATTGTGATTTCTACGGGACATATATCACATTTTCCAAGTTATCATAATATCTCCCTAACTCAAGTGATATTATGAAAGTCCCAAAAAAAATACTACTACACTAAATAACTTCAAACTAGTACAAACAACATCAAATTCTATTTAATTAGGTCAGGACAAGTTTGTGTGTGAAATTATGGTCAGAAAAGGCAAATCTGGGCGTTTCGGCGCACCTAAGTGATCTTTGGCAACCTCTTCAATGCACGTACTGAGATTCGACGACCATTCCAGGGGACTAAGTTTCGGCTACCTCTTCAGCGTACCCTTCGGTGCGCCTAAGCTAACTTCGGCGCACCCTTCGGTGCTTCTAAACCTATTCGGCGGGTATTCATCTTCGGTGACCCTTTCAGCTCTCCTAAGGGTCCGCCTACAGCCCAGAAATATGCTCGGTAACCCTTTTGGTTCGCCTAAGAGTCCGCCTAAGGTCGCGAACAACCTAAAATGAAGGGGTTTTTCATCTAAACTAAGTTTTCTCAATTCCTAAACACTTTGGGGTTAACATATGTCATTTTCAAATAGAAAAACATAGCAACAAACTATATATTAGCATTTAAACATATTTCAATAACTTGGAGAATATAGAAAAGTTTAGGAAACCTTAATTTAACCTAATTACATTCTTGAATTTAGTACTTAACTTAATCCAAGCAAGCAAGATCCACCATTGCCATTCCAATGCAAGCCTTCCCTTCTTCCTCTATACTCCAACCCAAGAGATCCAACACAAAACAAACCCTAAATGTCTTCCTTTCATGTTTTCCCCAAATCCCAAGCCAAATGAACCAACCCAAACCAAATTAACCCAAATGACCCCCAAATGAGATTCTTTCTCATTCTTCTCCAACAAGCCATGCCATGTAGCACAATCTAAGCCCTTCGAGACAATTGCTTCAATCTTAACCATACACCTCATTGAAACAAAGATAATTACAAGTTTACCATTAGCTCAAATACTTAAAGGACAAACTACCATATCAAGCACTAGGACCAAACAATCATCACAAACCCAATCGCATGGTCGGCTCCAATCCGATTGGCGATCAAAACAAAGAAATGAAACATCCCAAGTATTTAAAACATAAACATGCTTAAATAAAAGATTTAAATCCGACAAAACATTATATTTCTTATTTAATCATTAAATTGGGTTATCTGACCTATTTTGTTTCTTAATTTAAATCTGGCTTACCTAATCAGTTTTAATGATTTAAGGAAATCTACAGTGTCTTATGAGATTAAAAATTTTAAGTGTTCCTAATCCTAATTAATTAGTGAAATTAAGTTAAAATTTCCCAAATTACTATTTTACCCTTAAGTTTTCAAATTGATATTTTATGTTTTACTTAGGTTGTTACACACAGGTAGGCTAGCTGCCTTCAGGTCAAAACTAGCTTTCGGACCTCAATCACAATCCATGGCCGAAGCCCTTCACCATCCACCCGAGGATTCCACAAAACATCTCAGCACTGTGCACGTTTTCCTTTTGTCAGCAGGGTGATCGGTGGACCGAACCCTGCCAAATAACAGATTTGATTGTGAATTAGGGTGGTCGGTGGACCGAACAACCCTACCGATCCTATGTGATTTCTGGGCTATTCGGAAGGGTCCTCGGTTGATCGGAAGTCTGCCGAATAGCCAATTTTGCTTGGAAAATGTTCTATATCGATAGGGTGATCGGTGGACCGAATCCTTCCAACAGCGTCATGTTTCGGGGTTCTTCTAGGCAAGTTTTGGGTTTCAAGTCTCTGGACCGTGAGTTCCTTTCAAGTCAAACACATCTATAATCAACCACCAAACATTCTAAATACCTTCTAGCGTAGAAATAAACACCAAAAACTCATATTCACACCGATCTAAACATTATTATCAAAGAAATTATATGAATCATCAAAACAGAGCAAAGTAAAAATCAATCTAACATCCATAAGAAAAACTACACCATCTACACAACTTACCTGATTTTTCTAACCGCGTGATGATAGCTTTTGGACGTTCCTCTTCTTCCTCTCTACGAGCCGGAGCCTGAGAACACAATTCTCTCACTCTCTTAGTGCACGATCAACCCAACGATCCCTCTTTCTTCTCTTTTCTTATCCGCCTCTCAAAGCTCTCAGATCTAGATCTAAAGAGATGATAGGATGAGAATGGAATCCTCAGAACCCATTTCGCCTTCTTTCCATTCTCCCCATCCCCTTTCCATATCTGTAAGCCCACACGATCAGCAACACGCTGATCGTGCGCCAACACAAACAATTAAATGAAATATTTCATTCAACCCCCGATTCTCCATATTATCAAGTTTAACCCCAAATACCATACCTATATAACGCAATACCCTATAACTTTAATTAAACACATAATACTACTTATTAGATCCAAAAAATTACTAATTTTGCCCAACTCTAAACCTTAGTTATAAATGTGCATATCTAGGACAATTGATTCATACATTTCAAATTCTGGTTTAATAAAAATGAAGTTATCCTAATTACTTATGAATATTCTTAGATATACTAATTTGAGTTTCTATATATGTATATAAGTGTGCTTCCAAATTATGCATATTAAATCCATTTAGTTAATCTCAAATTAACTTTAAATAATTAATTTCTATTCTCCCCTTTAGGAAATTTCGTCCCCGAAATTAGTCTGCCTAGTTTTCTATAATTGTTAGTAAAAAATAAAAGAAGAAAAAAGAATTACAAAGTGAACTACACGAGACAAATAAAATATTACGGTTTAAAAAAGAGAAATCATGTATCTTAATTAATTTGATACTTAATTAATTCCTTTCTTTCTTCTCGTTCTTCTTTTTTTTTTTTTCTTTTTTGTTAAAAAATGAACTACATGAGACTATTAAAATATTACGGTTTTTGAAAGAGAAACTATGTATCTTAATTAATTGATACTTGGTTAATTCTTTTCGTTTTTTCCCTTATCGCTTGAAAGCCATAGCTTATTAACATGTATGGGAGTGAGTTGGACTTGTCGTCTGTTCACTCAATACAATTATTTTATTTTTAATAAATTAAAATTTTATTAAACAAACTAACAAAGTTAAAAAATCTTCCATACTTAGACTAGTCTTTATAAGAAGGGAAAATTGTTGAGAGAGAGACGAAATAAAAGGGAAAAATTGCTTTGATTTGTGACTTGCATAGATGCATCATAAGTAGAGTCGTCAATTGGTTCGATCTAAATTGAAAACGAAAAAATCATTCCAATTTTTTTTTAATTTATTTTTCATTTTGATTTGGTTATGGTTTTAAAAATGAAAAACCAAATTAGTTCAGTTCAATTTTCGATAAAGGCTTCGATTAAACTGAAAACTGAACCGAACTAAACCTACACACACATATACATATACATATATATATATACATATGTGTGTGTGTGTTTATATTGATGTGTGTATATGTGTATTAATATATAAAATAATATTACCCGATCCCACTCACAAGGTTTCAAGGATTGAACTGATTCGGTTTGTATCACCCAGTTTATATTGGGATCGGTCTGATCCTAAGCCACGATACAATAGTTGTATCTTTGGATCGAACTGATTCAACCGATACTAGTACGGATCGGCCGATACAACTGATCCAGTGACCGGTACAACTGATTCAAGGTTTTCTTTGTTTTTTTTTTAAATTTATAAATTGAACGGTCCAGACCAGTCCAGACCAGTATCGATCTCGATTGGTCTAGTACTGACAGGTACTACCGGTCTGGCAACTTGTACCACCGGTCTGAGGACCGATATCTGAGATCCGACAACCGGTCTAGCCGAGCCAAATTTATTTATTTTTTAAAAAAGCTGGATGATCTGTTTTTGTACCGGATCCGGACCGGCCAGTATCGCCGCTCTTGATCAGGATCGTCCAAGACCGGTCGATCCCCGATCCCTAGACTTTAAACTTTGCTCACTCATCAAACCCAGCCGAACCAAGATGCTTTTTATGAACCATAAATTCTGTTCGTTGTTCTCTACAAAATAAATTATATTCTTTTTGTTCTTCTTCTTCTTCTTTTTTTTTTTTTTTTTTTTTCCGGTGAAATAAATGATATTCTTATTCAAATCTTCCTTCCATTGTGGAGTGGAAGAAAAATTAGAACATTGAACCTGGAAGCTAACTCTGACCTTATTTTTTATTCCCTCTTGTTTTTGCTGTTCTTTCGCCGATTATTAAAGCCCTAATTGTTAAGTTTGTGTGATGTAGCTTTATGTTATGGATAATGAAATGCTAGTGCTTTTGGGCATCAGATCAACACCATTACTCTCCCTTTCGAAAAGCTTAAGTAGAGGTCTTTGCAGGAGTAATAGAAGTTCCAGCTACCCTTCTCTCATGGCGGCCATGTCAACTGTTTCAACAGAAAAAGAGGCTGTTTCGAATGAAGACATTCTCCTCCATTACAGATAACCTTAATTGTCATGCCTCGGTTTGCATAAAGTTCCAAATTCAATTTATGATGAGTATGCTTTGAAATCAAAATGGGTTAAACCCTTTGTGATTCAGTAGCGAATTTTTTTTCTCTACGATTTGAATTATATTTTCTAGATCTTTGTTGGATTGAGTATTTTTTTTTTCAATGTGTTAAACCCGTTGTGATTTAAATCGTATTTTCTCTACGATTTTATATCTATTTTCTAGATCTTTGTTGGATTGGGTATTCTTGTTATTCGAAGTTTGTTTCTATGAGATGGGGAAGACCTATGGATCCAGCATTTGAGTTGATTGATTCAGAGGCTTGAACACTATGGTTTTCTTTAGGTTTAATTTTAGTAGTAGAAGAATTCTCATTTTCCGTTTGATTTCACTTCGTTCTTTTAGATGATGTAAGTCACTCAATACACCAATTTAGTATGAATTATAATTTGCACTTGTACGAGTAGTATTGACTGAGACATGTCTATAGAGTGGGACTTCAATTTTCGCAGATTCATATTCAAACAACTAACCTTAATTCATGGTGAAATATGCCTCTTTAAAGCTTATCATTTGTGTGGTGGTGTAGCTCTAGCCTTGTATATTTGTGTTTACATAAATTATGCAAGTTGACAGCTAAACCTAAAGCTTCAGTGGAAGAGATTGAACTTATCAGCTACTTACCTTCCATTTTCTGTATTTAACAACTGAAAATTCTATTAATAGAAGGAACAAACCCTTAACAAGGGATAACACAAGGAAAAAAAAGAGAGGCATCACTCTCTTAACTAGCTCATCAGTCATGGAATTGGAAGAACTAGAAACCTTAGAGAATAAGACGCTTTGTTGAGCTGACAAGTCAATAATTTGTTTAGCCAGTAAGCTAGTTTCCAAGGGCCATTAGGTTGCGTTTGTCTCAGCTTAATTATGTGCTTATTGGAGCTTATAACTTATTAAAGTACTTTTGTAAGCTATAAGTGCATTTGATAACGATGAACGGTAAATTTCTACCCCTAGTTGCTCTCAACTTCTCTTACCACTTATGCGGGAAGTGGTTTATAATCATTAATGACACCTTGAAAATGTCACTTCTAGCCCTAAACAAGGTACTAAGCTTTTTAAAAATGACATTTTTATCCTTAAAATTTAAGAAGCTTTCTATGAGTTCGTCTTGTTAAGGTATTTAAGTTATCCGTATTGCCAAACCTTTTTTTTTTTCAAACCAAGCAACTTATTGATGTTGTGGATAAGTGCTCCAATTGAGTCGCTTATTCAATGAGTGCTTATCCAAAATCACAAGCCCGACCAAACGCAGCCTTAAATCTCTTTCAACTCCATCTGCTAGTGTTGAACAAGTCCCCTTTAAGGATACCTCGTAGAGATCTATATCAAGGTTTACCATGTCGATGTCGCTTAGCATGTCACCGACATGGGGCAAAAAGGAGAAATGTCAGGAAAATGTGAGGAAACTATGAGTTTTTGATGAATTTTTAACCCCCAAATTTTGAACATGTCTAATTAAAGCCTAAATGCATACAAATACATAAAAATAAAATAAAATTATGCATACACATTAAAGGTTATTACTTGAGAGGGGTTAACTTACAAGTTGTTGGGCCTGTAAGTTAACCCCTAAAATTTAAGAAACTTTCTATGAGTGTCTTGTTAAGGTATTTAAGTTATCCGTATTGCCAAACACTCTTTATTTTAACCAAGCAACTTATTGATGTTATGGATAAGTGCTCCAATTGAGTCGCTTATTCAATGAATGCTTATCCAAAATCACAAGCCCAGCCAAACGCAACCTTAAACCTCTTTCAACTCCATCTGCTAGTGTTGAACAAGTCCCATTTAAGGATACCTTGTAGAGATTTATATCAAGGTTTACCATGTCGATGTCACCTGGCATATCACCGACATGGGGCAAGAAGGGGAAATGTTAAGGAAATGTGGGGAAACTATGAGTTTTTGATGAATTTTTAACCCCCAAACTTTGAATATGTCTAATTAAAGCCTAAATGCATCCAAATGCATAAAAAAAATAAAAAAAATAAAAAAATTATGCATACACATTAAAGGTCATTACTTGAGAGATGTTAACTTACAGGCTATTGGGCTTGTAAGCTGTAAAAAAGATGTTATATATAATTAATTCAAACTAAAAGTGAATGTAAGTCAAACTAAAAGATACATAAAAGTAGAATCAAGTGTCATACCCATAATACAAAAACTGAATGGAAATCAAACTAAAAGATAACTGAATAACAAGTCATAAATGATCAACTAAACGTGAATTTAACTATGTAAGTTAAATCCAACGAAAACCCTCTTGAAATTGGGAGAAATGAGGAGAAATATGAAAGGAATGAAGTAATAGGGGAAATCTGCTCGATTTGGGGTATATTCCCCCTTTAAATGCGACATGTTTGTGTTTTTACAAAATTATCTTCCATATCGCTCAACATGGGTGACATTTCGAGGACATCGAGGTAATTTTTTTTTACACCCATGTCGCTCGACGCGGGCAACATGTCGACGAAACCAGGGTAAAAGTGATTTACACCCTGGTTTCGTGTCCCTAATCTCAAAATGGGTGACACGTCGCCGACATTGCATTAACTGATCTATATACATGTACTCTTTAGACCTTAGGAGAATTTCCCAAGGTCTAAAGGCGTCTCTTGAATTTGTCAAATCTATATGAACCTAGATTGCTTAAGAATCATTTATTGTAGTTATTCTTTTGGAAGTTATGAGAGGGAGGAATCCTAGGAAATGGTATAAGGTATACACTCTCACTATTCTATAGAGATTTTCACCCAATAGGAGAATGCTATCGAGGATAATATCCAAAATATTGACTGCAGATCTAATCCTCTTAACTGAGAACTCGCAAAAAAGAAGCATTGTCAATAAAATTAATCACTTTTGTATGAAGTCACCATCAATCCTTTTTATAGTGTGACTGAGCGTATACAGTGTCACACCCCTGACCCCGTAACACGAATCCCTAGGCGGGATGGCATGAATCACGAGGTGAGACCTTCGAAATCTATTTCTGGACCGCGGATTGCCATACCATAACCAAGATAATAAGATGAAATAAAACATATCTTTTATTCATCACAGAGTTTGCGGAAGCGAAATAGAATAACATGAATAATGAAATCAACTAACTACAGGTACTCAGTTGGGCCTTTATTACAATAACACCAAAATACATGGTTTGTAAACAAAAGTAAAGTAAAAGACAGTTTACAAAAAAAAACAAAAAAAGTAAAGTAAATGACATAAATAAACAGCTACGAGGCTCACGACCTCACTCTTACTCAACCTGCAACATAAAACGTCGCAGTGAGCTTGGAATGCCCATATAAGTACAAAGACTGCCCTTACCTCAATCATAACATCAGTTCCAGATAATATATTCCAATAACGTCAGTTACAATATGCTAATTCATTTATGATATGTATGTCATTCACATGCTCTAAATGAAATGCCCATACAAAGAATACACAAGGATGATGTGCAATGCCTATGTTTTCTTGATTTGTTAAGTGCCCCTCGGTCTTCTGAGTAACCAATAAATCATCTTCATTTCGGGTCGTGCCCATGGTACGAAGGCCACCATATGTTGGATCTGGGATACACACACAAGATCAGCATACCATAAGCTGTACATTGGGATACATTCACGCAAGATCAGCTAGCTAGATCTGGGACACACTCACACAAGATCAGCTTCATTCCTAACCGTCTATCTCCACCTCCTGGGTACACTTAACCACCAAGCTAACACAGCATAAATGTTTATTTATTTAGTATGACCTAAGTGATACCCCCAAGGAACAACTATCCACGCGCCCATACACGTCAATAATTCCTTGGAAGTCATCACAGACATCCTACCAGTGATCAATCATAACAAGTCTCTTATATGATACTCAATTAAATTCTAGGTCTTAGGTTGGTTAGTTTGGAAAAGGGAGCATCCACATGTACATAGGTACATAGTCATCACACGTAGGCGTATAGCCTTCACAAGTGGCTCACTGCCTTCACTTGGACCCCACTGGTCACAAGGAACCAAACGCTCGACCATTTAACAAACCACCTAAACCGAGTCAGCAATATACTGTAAAAACCATACTGTTTGTGACTCAGTCGATCAATCGCATTTGGGCTCGATCGCATTTGTGATCGATCGCAGTTATGAACGATCGCAATTGTGATCAATCGCATTTGCGCTCTATCGCACACAACCCAGAAAACTTGTTTCTGCATTTTCTGAGGAAACCAGTATCACAATCAAAACAACATACATTCTAAATGCTTCATATACAATTTAAAATATCTTTACAATCACTACTTAACATTTAGGAATTGAAATCAAACTTTCCTCATGCTTTCCAATATATATATATATATATATATATATATTCTGCAATCTTCTAAAAAACAAAACTCAAGAACAAACAATATGAAATCAATAAAAACAGTAAATGTACTTACTTGCGATCCGCGTACGAAATGGGGATGAGATGAGATGACTCTTCTTCCTCCCTCACTGAACACAGCAAGAACAGAATTCAAATTCTCTTTCTTTTATTTCTTTCTCTTCTCTCTCTTTTCTTTATGATCCAAACCCAACAACTTCTGGAGAGGGGAGGTTAAGGGAAGAGGCTTCTCCCTACTTCCTCTCCCTCACTCCCAGGATCAA
>JAUPMG010114185.1:0-11933 GCA_031762675.1 Pachysandra terminalis | reverse complement strand
ATTCCCCCAAAGAAAGGAAGACCGTTAAAGCTTTACATATCAGCGGCCGAAAGTTCCATTGGGATCTTGTTAGCTCAGGAGAACGACCAAAGGCACGAGCAGGGGGTCTACTACTTAAGCCAGTTTCTGCTATCGATCGAACGAAGGTACACGGCCATCGAAACGCTGTGTTTAACATTGTACTACACAACCGTCAAATTTAGGCATTCCTTAATAACTGACACGGTGTTAGTAATTGCCCCAACAGACGTGATTATGTACATGTTGAGCAAGCTTTACTTGAGAGGAAGGATCGGTAAATGGATCCTGGCATTGTCAAAATTTACATTTGTATACGTCCCCCAGAAAACGGTAAAAGGCCAAGTGATAGCAGACTTCCTGGCTGATCATCCATCAGGAGACCCTATAATGGAATTTGACGAGATACACGAATCCAACTTGGTAGGATTGTTGCCATGGATGTTGATTTTTTATGGATCAAGAACAGAAACGGCCAGTGAGGCAGACATAATTATTATACCCCCAGGAGGAAGTAAGCAAGAATATGCTTTTCAGTTGGAGTTCCCTTGTACAAACAACGAGGCTGAATATGAGGCCTTGATAATAAGAATGAAATTGATACTAGAAATGGGTGCAAGGGAAGTTCTGATAAGGAGAGATTCACAGCTAGTAATCAACCAGCTAGGGGGCAAGTACAAATGCCTGAGTTGGCAGCTTATGCCACTATACGCAGTCGCCTACCAATTAATGGAAGATTTTGATGATGTAATGCTTTCTCATTGTCCACGAGAGCAGAATGAAGAGGCTAATGAAATGGCCCAGTTAGCATATGGATTAAGGATATTGGAGGGAACCAATGAAAGGACCTTTTTGGTCCAGAAAAGATCCATGCCATCTATCAGAAGAAGAGTGGAAGCTTTGGAAGTCATGACAGTTAGGGCACAGCCGGAGGATTGGCGCACCCCACTCATGGAGTATTTGAGAACGCCAACCCTCCGGAGCGACAAAAGGGTGAAAATCACATTAAATAGGTACGTGATGATGGCCGGTGAATTATATAGGAAAAGCCTAGATGGAATGCTCCTAAGATGCATAAGCCCACATAAGGCCATGATGAGCATGGCAGAGGTGCATGAAGGAATATGTGGGGCACATCAAGCTGGCATCAAAATGAGATGGTTAATTAGAGGGCATGGGAATTATTGGCCTACAATCCTAAAAGATTGCATTAGGTATGCTAAAGGATGTGAAAAGTGCCAAAAGCATGGCCCTGTTCAAAGAGCGCCGCCAGCCACAGATTTACACCTGATAGTTAAGCCATGGCTGTTCAGAGGATGGGCCATGGATCTTATTGGGAAGATATTTCCTCCATCATCCGAATCCCATAGTTTTATAATAGTAGCCATCGATTATTTTACTAAATGGGCAGAAGCAAAACCAATGAAGACCTTGGAACAATCGGACATTATCTGTTTCATTCAAGAACAGATTATTCACCAATTTGGAATCTCAGAGACAATAACGGCCGACCAGGGCTCTATTTTCCAGGTGACTAAGTTCGCAGAAGAATACGGGATCAGGATCATCAACTCAACTCCCTATTACGCCCAAGCAAACGGTTAGGTCGAGGCTTCTAACAAAGTTTTGAAAAACATTGTACATAAAATGGTAGAAGACAGGCCTAGATCTTGGCACAAAATTTTATCAGAAGCTTTGTGGACCTACCGCACTACTCTTAAATCAGGAGTTGGGAATACCCCTTTTGCTTTGACATTCGGCGAAGATGCGGTCATAACTTTGGCAGTCACAGTTCCTTCGATAAGGACAATAATGCAACACCAGGTACCCCCAGAAGAATACACGGAAGCTATGATGATTGGTTTAGAAGATTTGAATGAATAAGACTCTGAGCATATGAAGAATTGCTAGCCCAAAAAAGAATAGTGGTAGGCCTACAACAAAAAGCTCAAGAGTAAGTCTTTTGCCGAGGGTGATTTGGTTTGGAAAACCATATTGCCCATTGGCCGTAAGGACCATGCGTACGGAGAGTGGTCACCAACATGGGAAGGCCCATACCGAGTTCAAAAGGTGCTAAAGGGAGGAGCATATACCATACAAGATGCAGAAGAAACTATAGAGAGAAAACCTATTAACGGTCGATATTTGAAAAAGTACAACCCAACAATGTGGGAAGCAAGAGAAGATTAAAAACAGCCAAGCGGCCAACCAACAATCCAAAAAGTATCAATAAAACATAAACGGCCATATGGCCAGACAGGTAGAAATAAAGTATAAAGCAGTTCAGAAAGGCAAGTTCTTTAAAGAGTCAAATTTGGTCGTCAGGGCCGCCGCTAACTCTGCAACATGATGTTTCTTACTGATCCACTCGTGTTCATTTTTCTTAATCGCCCGCTCCTCATCCAATTTCTTCGGTAGCTCATCAGCAATATCTTTCTGCGCCAAAATAATGGTTCGCTGGATATCTTTGGTCGTGGCTACAGCACCAAGAAGCGCCATTTTCTCCTCATCTAACCGTTTCTGCTCCAGTTCTATCTCTCCCAAGCGGACTTGGGCCTGAGCCATCAACTTTTTGCTGATTTCTAATTCCTCTGTTTTTCCTCCAAAGGAATTCCTCAAAGTTGATATTTCGGTAATCCTCATAGAAAGGTCAGTCAAAAAGGAGATAGCTTCAGCCTCTTGAGTTTGAGCTGAGCGGAAACCCAACACCCAAGTTGGCACCTCTGCCAAAGCCGAAAGAAGGGAAGAATCCACCAGACTTGATGACCAGAGAATGTTCAGGCAACCATTAAAGACAGATAATGTTTGATCAGTGCTGAACTCGGATAAACTTAAGGAGAAAAGCCTCTGAAGATCTAATTTGGCTTGGCCCACGGCTAAAGAGATCGTCGATTCATTGGATGGGGAAGTGAGTGGAAAGGCAGTCGAGACCCCTAGAAAATCATCAACTGACTTGAGATAATCATCAAAATCTGCTGGAAGAACAGGAAAACTTACGTCCCGGCACTTGGTAGAAGGGGAGTCAACCACTGGCTCAAAAGGAAGAGGCGGCAAGGACCTAGTGCTAACATCGTCGTCTAAAACTTCTTCAGCGACCGATTGAGTTTTTTTGGAAGATTCACTAGGTTCCTCCACTTCTTCTCCAGAATTTCCTCCACAGGGCAAAGGCGATCTCCCTGCCCTTTGTTTCGCCCGCTTAACCGAGCAAGAAACAACAAGCGTTTCAGGCTTCCTTTTCTCAACCGGAGTCCCCAAGATCACATCCTCTTCAAGTAAGTCCATTAGGGAAGCAGGCTCTTTCGTCTAAAAACCTCTTTCAGTATGACGAGCAGACTGCCCCGTCGGCCTGGGCTTTGATTTAAACTTCTATTTTTTCTGGCTTCGAGGAAGAGAGGAGGAAGCAGTTTCTCCGGCCGGTTCTTTCTCGACCACCTTCTCCGCCACCATCAAGGGCAATGCCTTGGCTACTGATAACAGAAAAGAATGAGAGACAATGGCAGAAGTAAAATCATTAAAAAGAAAAGTAAAGAGAAGTTGGAATACCAACGACAGTCTTGGCCAGCAGCGCTGCTAAAGCTATACTACCGACTGGGGAACCAGCTGCAAATAACCCACTAAAGCTAACTGGGCAAGCCCAAGAGCCAACTCGGGAATCGGTGGGGGACTAGGTAATGATGGAAAATAATGAGCCATATCAGACTCAAAGACTCCATAGGAGTGTGATCCGGCCGAAATCCATGACTCCAAGTATTGCTTGTCATGAGCAGCCGTTTTCTCGGCCAAGGCATTGGCCATCTTTTCTTTAAGAATTTCTAGGGGGTCTAGAGGGTTCCATTTAAACCCGTAATAATTTTCGAAAATGATGATAGATTTCATAGAGGAATGCTTACCTGATTTAACTTTCTGCGGTTGATCAGAAGGGGCTTTTCCCTTCTTCTTGGGGCTCGTTTTCTTAACATTCGGAGGAAGCTCGGTTGCAACAGAAGGAGCTAGCTCAGCCGACTCACCTAAACAGGAAATTTATGCAAATAGACCAGCAGGAAAAGAGGAACGAAAGTAGTTTGTCCACCAATTACGAAAAGTTGAATATGAAGAGGGGCTCTTGGGACAATGGGATATGGAAAATCCAGCGGCCGAACTCTTGAAAAGTTGATTAAGGCGATGAATGTCATCTGCCTGGGAGATTATAGTCCTAAGATAAGGAGGACGGTTAAAAGAGACAACTGCAGGAGCTGGGATAACCTGGGTAAATCCAAATTGCCGAGACAACAGGTTGGGGAGATAAATCTCTGTTCCATGTTTTTTATTTCGGTCTGGAGTTCCTTCTTCCAAAGACCCGAAATGAAGATCTCGGCAAACCAAATACGAGGCCCAGATAGAATCCCTCCTAGGGTTGGCCTCGGGATCATCGGTGTCTTCGAAGAGAGAGAGATTGAGAAATTCAGACTGACCGAATGTAACTGGAAAAGGGAAAAGGAGTATGTCCGAGCGATTGAAAGGGAAAGTAAAGAAGAACTTGAAACATTCCGTGAAGGAACGTGGAAAGATACTGGATTCTAGCCAATGCTGGCCGCGAAAATGAAGATTAGAGATTGGAGAAGTAGCTGATTGAGCGAAAAAGCCTAGAAAATATTCCCAGGCCCAAAACTGTAAGAGCCATAAAGGACCACCAACAGAAGAAAGATTTCTGTTAGCAAGACTAAATAAACCTCGGTAAAGCTGGGAAAGCTATAAGGGGGCCAAGGCAAGCTTTCGGCCGTCGGCCAGAGCAAGAGCCACCCTAGTGTACTCTTTAGTCAATTGGCCAGAGGCGACACACAGGCTTCGGCAAAGGAACATTAATAGAAAGGAGCAATGCTCCTGGACATCAGGTTTAGAAGATTTATTTTTCACTCTAGACATGAAGGTGTCATACGCAATTCGCGCATTAGAATTATCGAAAGTGAGGTCTAAATAAGGGATGTTACCATCAACAGATTCACCAATTGGGGGCAAGCTGGAAAGGGCACAAATATCAAGAATGGTCGGGCTCATGGGGCCACTTGGCAGATGGAAGCTATTGGTGGAACGGGACCAAAAGCAAGCTAAAGCCGCTAACATAGAATGGGCCATGGAAAGCTCAAAACGAGAATATTGAATGAGTTCAAAGATACCTGTCGAATTCCAAAGGGGAGCAAAGAAAGGAGTTAGGCGGTCGATCCAAGCTACCCATTCTGCGTTGGCTTTCAGCCAAGACTGTAAGGAACGTCCGGCTGACCATACTTGTTAGTCAAGGGAAGGGGCATCAACAAGGAAACCTTTTCCAAAATATTTTGGGAAGATAGGCTGAAGAACGATAGCAAAAGAAGGAGTCATCTCAGCAAACGAATGACCAATGACATATGAGTTCGGCAAAAGGCAAGATAGTACGTTGGTCGGCCGAAGTCAAAGAAATAGGATCACTCAAGGTACTGGAAGCCATGGTGTGTTTTCTTTTCTCAGAGAACCAAAACAGGGATGAAGAAGAGCAAAGTCAAAAGGCAAAGAAGGCAGGAAGAAGATAGAAACCCCTTCTTTCAAATTTTAAAAAAGGGAACAGTTGAAAAGACGGTTATCATGAATGTCGTTTCCCAAGGCAATCTTACTAGATTTTTTCTCTCACCAATTCAAAAACAACTTTTTTTGAAAAGGAAAGAGAAAAGGGGGCAATGTTTAGGCTATCCAAGACGCCCTAGACCAAGCCAGCCCACATGCACCGCAGCCGGGCCCAGTATGAAAGCGCAGCCCAAGAAAATTCAACTAAGCCTAGTTCGCCTCCATTACTGAGACGTGGGAATATGTTTCTAAGGAAAGAGTGGGGCACGTGTCGATAAGTAAAGAACAGTTACAACCCATTATGCACAAACCGCTGAACGGTTGCCATAATGGGTTATAAAAGCAAGACCGGCTGAAACGGGAAAGCTCTCCACAGCATCCACAACAAATCAGTCAGAGAACTCCATAGTTTCTCAAACTTAGATTATCATAGTCTAGTTTAGTTTATGATCCCCAGCGATCACCAGTTTAATTGCTAGCTCCTGCGAAGATCCTACTACACCTACTTCTCTACTTGGACTGAGTTTCTCACAGAAGATCCCTCCAGCCAGCAAAGAAGGAATCCTAGTCGGAGATTCACGTAGACCCTCCCGTTAGTCCCTTACATGCTGAATCGTGCAACGTGAGGTAATTTAGTCACGCTCCGTGATCAGAACCTAAGGAACGGCCAGAGGTTTTGTATTTTCCTTGTTGTTTGTTATTCCGTCTGTTTCAAATTAGAGAGTTTACCTTTCTAAATTGTGTATTGACTCCCTGTTTCTACTTGTTATTAATATAAAGAGTGTCATTGATCGCGTAAAATCAGATTCTCTGGATCAGCCCTTGATCCTTCGAGATCGTGAACCTTACAATCGTCTGACTTGCAATCGGTCACATACCAATCGATTCATCTTAACAATCAAATTACGCAGTTTGACTCACTTAACCTGTCTTTCAGGTGAACTTACAAAAGTTCTTGCACGCCCGCGCACGCTTCGGCCCTACGACCGAGAGTGAGAACCACAAATTACATGTGAGAAGACATTTTATGTATAAAAAATATATTTTATAATTTCTGAAACAATCAAATGAGTGAATAATGATAAATAGTCATTTGGGTGAATAGTAACTCGGGTGAACAGTAACTCGAGTAAATAGTAATTAGAGTGAATAGTATCTCGAATGAATTGTAACTCGAGTGAATAGTGTCTCGAGTGAGCAGTGTTTCGGGTTGGCCAATGAGCAGTATTTCGAAGTGGCCAAAAATGGCCAATGAACAGTATTTCGAGGTGGCCAAAGGTGACCAATTAATAATATTTCGAAGTAGCCAAAGGTGGCCAATGAATAATGTTTCCAAGTGACCAAAGGTGACCAATGAGCAGTGTTTTTGACTTAGTTGATTTAATATTTGTAATGATATGTCATCAATGAGGCGGTGTCACATGGGTCTGTCACCAATGAAGTGATGCCACATAGGTGCTCGAAGCTCGAAGTTTAATCATCATCAGCACTTCTGAAAGGTCACTTTCTCCTTCAATTAAAACCAAAATGCAATAATACATTACAAATGAAATCCCAGCTTAGTTTGTCATAAGCCTTACTAGCTATTTTATCTCTTCATAGATGAACAGGATCAACTAATAACGATAAGATTCGTTCCTTTGCCTTACAATCTGGAGCACTATGTCCATCTCCATACTGGTAGGTGCAATGGGAAATCCGAGCAAGATTAGTAGCTATTCCAAGAAAAGAGTTGGGAAAAGGAGAATTAGTGACTCCATCTTTGTTCATCTTCTTCCACATTTCATTGATCAAATTCTTAATGTGATCACGAGCGAGTTCCTCAGAAAGGCCAGTTTCATGCATACAACAAGAGATAAAGTTGCTGGTTTCACCTTGCTCTAGCTCAACCTATAACAAGAACAACTATATGAAAATTAAGAAGAAACAGTTATCGATTGTCTAATGATATTTGGAGAACTGAAAAAGATATAGCGACAAAGTTACCAAATCATTGCAAAGTCGAAAAACCATGGACGATTGGCGTATGATATTCGGATAACTCTCTAAGCGTTGTAGTTCCTCCTTTGTAATATTTTCTGTTACTAAAAAGTAGGCATGAACTAAGAAAACAATCCCTGATACTGAAACCCAAGCATTGTCAAGATAGTCCTTCAACAATGGTATCTCTCTGTTATAATACCACTTTGCTTCTTGCAAGAATGCTTTGCATAAATCTGCCCACTGATACATGAACATAAAGCAGTACTCAAATCTTTTAGGTATAACCACATTTGTGTCAATATGATAGAAAAGAATTAAAACATTTATTTACATTAAAAACAAGTAAAGGATCGATGAAATACCGCTTGCTTTAGATATGGTAGGCTATTGCATCTGTGTTCCTTAATAGTATCATAAGCCATTTGATTGACAGTGTTATAAAGAGCTAGGAAACATAACTTCATGTAGTCAGGAAGTTCCTCCATAGAACTGATATCCCATCTGAAAACACCATTATAAATTGAAGCATGATGATCAAGACAATTGCAGGTTGCTATAAAAAATATTCTACATAGGTATATATAGATTCTAAAGAAGTATAATAATCTTACAGACCTCTCAATGGCGTCTGTAAATAGCTCAAGTTCATCCAAGGAACCATATATGTCATAGACATCATCAATTATGGTAACTAATATAGCTATTTTTGTAAGCGCTTTACGGCAATGACTGAATTTAGGTTCGAAGATCATTCCAACAGCCCAGAAGAAGCATTCAATCAGTCTGTCTCTAGCAAAGTTCAATTGGTTCCCCAAGCCCATGTCTCTCCACCACCTAAACAACAAGGAAATGTCTTTATTTTACAAAGCTTTTTCGCTTAATTGTTCTATTAGTAATTAAGGTTAGTGAATGGGAAGAGACACAACTATAAGATAATTGTATGTTCTTACCTTGAAATTTCTATAAGTTCACTTTGGTATGTTGATTGCACAATATTAAAATCCAGCTTAGCCAGTTCAAGTAGTAGATGATTCGTATTATCCTTTCGTCTAGCGTATGCTTCGATGTACCATCTAGCCTCTAGTCTTAGCATCCTCTTATGCAAGGGAAGCTCCAAGGCATGAGTTACTTCCTTAGCAAGATCTGTATCTATATTTCCAATAAGACCCTGGAGATGCCTGCTTGTGAAAGTTTCGGCCTTATCCAAGAGATCCTCCTCTTCAAAGGCAAGATGTGAAGCTTCATACAAACTCAACATTCCCTTAACATCATTGAGAAGCCTTGCCTTGAAATTTCCCATTTGGTCTTTAAAACTCTCAAATACATCTGTGTCATCAACAAGATAGAAAAATTAGAGTAATGCATATACTAAGGTTCTTGTGGGCATGTGTTGTTTTTGTACCATGTAAAATAAATAAAAATAAAATAAAATAAAAAAAACATGTAAGTCATCTAACAGTAGTGTTTATAACCCATGATTCTTATTCATGAGAAGAAAATGGATGTGTAGTACAGTTAAGAAGGGTAGTGAGACTAGTAGTTTGTATGTACATTAAGTGTGAAATATATGCTTTTATGAATAATATTGGGGTTGTTATGCCTAAGATTTGTCCAATCCCTTCAACTTGGTTATCTTTCTTTACACAATTTACATCCTTAAATAATTTTTCTAAGTGGGTATGTGATGTGTGAAAATAATCAGAGAAAATAAAAGGAAATAAATGGTCAACCCATAACACAAGAATCTAAGTGACTCTCTCTCTCTCTCTCTCTCTCTCTCTAAAAACACAGGTTTAAGAATCCTTACATAGAATCTTCAAATTTATATTTCAATAGAAAAATCAAGCTAACATCTAAATTAATTAAAAAATATATTTTTTAAAACCAATAGTCGTGAAAAAAAGAGTCTGGTCACAATACGCAAATGAAAAAAAGAGTTGTCACAATACGCAAAGTAATAGCAAGATAATATGGGGACATAATAGGTCTAAGCCTTTACTGTTCCTTATCCTTAACCAAAAAAGCCTTTTGTGGCAGTCAATTGTTATGCTACGACCAGGTTTTACGTCTTGGGATCTTGGATCGGATTGGTCCCAGCCAATCCCAATTCAGATTGACAATATCGGTCGATCCAAAAGTTGGATCGTCTTTAAAAAGAAGAAAAAAAAATTTGGATTGGTTGCCAAAACGGCGATACCGGTTGCCAGAACGACGGTACTGATCGCCAGACCAGTTGTACCAGTCAGTATCGAACTGATCCAGGCCAATACCTGTTAGTTCATTTGTTTTATAAATTAAAAAAAAAATATTGGATCAATCCGATCCAATCACTGGACCAGTCTAGATCGGCCAGTCCAAATCAATATCGGTTAGACCGGCTTGATCCAAAGGCACTTGATACAATAGTTGTTTTGTCAATCGTGGCTTAAGATCGGATCGGTTCTGGCCAATCCCGATCCTTGAAACCATAGCTACGACTCACAGAATAGCTTTATTTGACTTCTACATTCAAATGCAGTTAAAACTTCAAGTAAAGATACGAATCAATGTCTATCACAAATGCCTTTTATGGTTGCAATTACAAAAGGGTTACGGATCATCTTTCCCGGACATTTTTATTAAAGTGTAAAATTAGAGATTAATTAAAAGGGTAATATTAGTCAATAACCTAGTTAATCGAACAAGTCTACCGAAACTTGGCCGAGTTTTCTGGTGACTAACTGGTTGACTGCCTCCTATTTTTTACGGCGAGTTAACCAGCAAAATCACTTATCCAAGTAACTCAACCAAATTTTTCGAGTTATTCGCATTTTAAAACACTGCTTGAAATCGCCTACATCAATTTCCTTCTATTATTTCTTACAACAAATTATGGGAAGCATATCCTGGGCATGTAGACGGTCTGTGACATGCATGCGCCAACAGTCCAACCGAAACTCCACACTATACACTCCAGACCATATGATCTCCAAATTATGTGATTGGTCCTTGTAATTTTGTTGCACAAACAAACTATGAATTTAAGGAGTGCAGATCAGATGTGAGTAGCTTTGTGGTGCGGGTGAATGTGGATGACATCCTATTGGCCCACGTCACCTAACTTTATGTTAACAACGGAAAAAAAAAAAAAAGAACTACTTTTATTTCTTTCACATGTGCGGTGATGACTTTTAGGTGATGTGAACCACTAAAGTACTGCCTGCCCTCACCCGCACCACAAAGCTATCCTCACCTGATCCACTGCCACTTTTATGTGAGACTTTTTAAAAAATAAAGATTAATAACATATTTTGCAAGAAATGTTACAGGTGATTTGAAGCACGTACTCACCTACAATTATGTTACTAGCTAGAGTTCAAATTCTTTGAAACAAATGATGCAGCCATCTACATAGCCAACGACGGTCAGGCTGCACACATCACAAAAGAACAAGAGCATTTTGTCTTGAGCGAAAATGTTGGAATATCAGCATGAGTGTGAATGTATACACGTCACATATCTAATTGATTTTATCCTTTAGTGTTGATGTGAGGAACATTTGGATGCGTAACGTGCATACGGAGACGCTCCATCAGTTGTTCCTTATATGTCGCTCCAGACAAAATGTTCTCCAACAGAACAGAGATATATGCAATACATATTTGCCTACGCAATTATGTATTATAGATGCGTACCTTGAGAGACCTCATATCCATGTTGTCTAAGCAGCCTAAACAGTAAAGCCGTGGCATGAAGGCTCTTTTCCATTGTCAATTGCTTTTCTTCCAAAGATAATATCCTATTCAGGGCTACGTTAATTTCATCCTCAAAGTGATACCCCAACCCTAACCTTTGGATGTCGTCAATTAATTCGAGCAGTTCCAATGGCTTCACATCATCAACATCGAGCATTCGCCTTACTTTATCCTTCAAGTTGTTTGCCCATGTCTCACAATTTTCAACCTGTGGGATAAATCAAGATGTTAAATTGATTAAATCACCTCTTACTTCCAATTGTCTCATATCTCCTTGTTAGGAAAGAAAGATAAAACGATAAAGATGAAATCAAGCACATAAAGTCATAGATTTATGTGGTTCCACAAATTGTGTCTACGTCGGATGCACACCCAATTTTGCTATTCTCCAATCTCAAAATAATGTGTTATAAAGAACAACAACGAAAATATGAATAAATACCCTGAAACTAGTACTAAACATAATAGAAATGAACTTACTATTATACCCTTAAGTAGGGGTGTCAATTGGTTCGGTTTAAACCGAAAACCGAACAAACCAAACCGAAAAAAGTTGGTTTGGTTTGGTTTTTTTTCATTTTGGTTTGGTTATGGTTTAGAAAACAAAAAACCGAATTAGTTCGG
>JAUPMG010114144.1:0-11933 GCA_031762675.1 Pachysandra terminalis | reverse complement strand
ACTATATAAACACTAGTTGGTCGTCCAAATCATAAAACATAAATCAAGTTGATTGCTGGAACTAAGAAGAGGAAGAATAACAAGTTCAGACTTGAACCGCGAAGATCAAGAGGAAGATCCAAAGCTTTAAGCAAGGTAAGTAATTTCGACTACTTTATACTTTTGATTTGGATTAGGTGATATTCTATAATCTCTGAATATGACATAGCACAAACTTCAAATCATTGTTTTATACAATTATATAAGAACTGAATCTGGAAAATTGTACAAACCTTATCGACTGAGTCCCGGACCACTTTAAATATTTTATATTATTTAATTTTTATTTTTATAAGATTCCCCTATTCGTTAGGAATCCATCAAAACGAGTCTGAACTGATTCCATTGAGAATTGACTGAGTTATGATTTGTTTTCTGACCCTGTGTCAATACTCAAACCCACAATCCCGAAACATGTAACCTTTTGTGCTCATTGGGTAAATATACTATCTAATTAATTTAATAAATTTTATTTGATATTTTTCCTATATTCCCCTATAAGTTAAGATTCAAAAAAAAACAAGTTTTAAGTGATTCCGATCAATATTGATGAAGTTATGACCTAATTAGTGATTGTATGTCAAATCTGGAAAAACCCTAAAAACCCAACCGGCGTGCCGACTAACCTGCCGGTTCCACCCAATTGGTCCAGCAGCCTACCGGGGTGCCGGTAGCCCACCGGAGCCTTACCGGTTCCTAAACTAGTTTGAAAACCTCTGCCTAGCCCACCGGTAGACCAACCGGCGTGCCGGTTAGCTTGCGGGTGGTTAATTTTGACTGTCTTTGTGTTTTTGGGTTTCTGCCTAGCCTACCGGTAGGATTAAATTTGGATTTCCCTTGTGCTGCCTGTCTGCCTAGGCTGCCGACAGACCAACCGGTGTGCCGGTTAGTCTGCCAGACAGCCCAAAGTGGCTAGGTTGGTTGTTTTACCTATTTATTTGGACCTTGATTGAACTTAATTAATTGTATATTGTTTATTGGATGATTTTACGACTTGATTGGATAATGTTTATGAGTGATTGATAATTATATATATTTTACCATACATCATACATAATTGAGTTGAATGTTTGCTTCATGATGAATATACCATGTTTTACAAGTTCATATTGATCACTTAGTCTTATTACATACCTGTACACAAATTGTATGCTTGGTTAATCTGCACAATCACTACACTTGCACAGCATAGCCTAATTGCATTAATGATCATATTCTGGTCATGTGCTTGACCATACCATCAGACATTAACATCGGTGGAAGGTACTGACTTAACTGAGATTTGTTATGATTCTAAGATCATACTATGATGAGGAAGTCCCGGATGGACTAATTGTTATTGGTTGTGGGACTTGCTACCGCAATATACCCCATTGTATTTTCATCTCGATAAACGTATCATTATACGTGACGGATGCCGATTGAAATTTTGTTAGTAGATCGGCTAATGTACGGTTCCCAAAGGAGAAGTACACTTCGGTGGCCCCTTGGGATATTCCCTTTGATTAAATAACTGAGGCAATTGTGACCTCTACGTCGAACCTCCTAGAAACTATGATGCGCACATAGAATAGTCCACTTATCACCGTGCCACATATTGGGGGATGATTTCATTACGATGGAACGTTCTTGGGTATTGGACTCAGATCGGATGTGGGACATACACTAATCGAATGCCAAACAGCATGCATGTTGCACAACATATGTTTTTGCATGGATCACACTTGGTGATCAAACCCTTTATTTTATTTCTGCATGAGCATGCATTGAATTCATTAATAACTGAACCAGCATTCATATTGCATTGCATCACACATTATATAATCATGTTTATTGCATATTATCTGTTGTTTTGTTTATGTTGCTTCATTGGATAGTGGCCTTGACCCTATTCCAATTAAAGTGTACATTAATTGATTTTACTTACTGGGCAAAGTGTAGCTGAAGCCTTTGCGCAATTTTAGGTAATTTAGTGGAAGAGTACGAGGAACCGTACCCATATTGTGATCATTGCTGGATTTGATGAAGCGAGGATTATTTTCTAATTAGAGTTTTCCGTTTGATTTATCGGTCTATTTTTTAGATTAGATATGATGTGTAGGGTTAGGGATTTGATTTAAACTTGGAAATAGGATGTATTATTTTCTTTTCCACTGCTATTTCATTAGTTGTTTTGAATGTAATAACTTAGTTTTCTTTTGATTAATTTCAGTAAAGTATATTCCTTTAAAGTTGATTTGATTTATTATGGTTTGGCTTTATATTGGTTACCACTCTCGATTTCGGTTGGGGTGAGAGTCGCGGTTCGAACCTAACGGGTTCCACGTGAATTACCTTAAGTTTGGGTCGTGAAAAACTTGGTATCAGAGCTTAATTTGCTGCGAATTAAAGTTTCCTGGCCCTGATACCAAACTTGGTATCAAATCCTAAGTTTTCATGTTTTAAATTGGATTCCAAAAGTTTTTGTTTCCCGAAATTATCAAAGTTTTCCAGGTGATGATAATTCAAAGTTTTCTGTGTGTTTTGTGAAATACTAACAATCTGGAGTTTGTGTCCATAATGAAAATCGGATGTTGTCTCATTCTTCTACAAGCACTTAAGTTAATAATACAATGGCCGGAAAAAGAAGGACTAGTACTGTGGGTAATGAGAACACAAGTGCACCATCAACAAGTCAAGATGATAACCAGAATCCGAAATTAGATGGGATCTTTCAAGCCATTGGGCAGATGGCTAACATGATGCAGCAGCAACAAGCCGCACAAACTGAAGCACAAGCCGCACAAACTGAAGCATAAGCCGCAACTCAAGCACAAACCGGTTACAAAAGTCAACAAATTGGATCTCAGAAGAATATCAAGAGTATTGAGACGTTCAAGAAGTTGGGACCAACTGTCTTCAAGGGAACCACGGATCCGATGGAGGCACAAGTTTGGATAGACTCAATAGAGCATATCTTCAACGTAATGGAGATAGAAGACACGGAGATGGTCCGATTTGCTGCCTTTATGCTTGAAGGTGAAGCGAGGCGTCAGAGCATGTGGTTGGTGGACAGTTAGCTCAAGAGGACGATGTGGGGGCAGAGAATCCGGTTTATTACACCAGTCGACCCTAAGAGGTCCTGAGATGAGATACACTAAGACCGAGAAGAGTTGCTTAGCGTGGGTACACGCAGTGAAGAAATTCTGACATTATTTATTGGCTCATAAGGTCGAACTAATGACCAAATCGAACCCTATCAGGTTCCTACTGTCCAAACCTATTCTCTCAGGGAGGATCACAAAGTGATTGTTGCTTCCATCGGAGTACGACTGAACCTATACCACTACCACCATGATAAAGAGCCAAGCTGTTGCAGACCTAATGGCTGCCTTCGCAGGTAATGTTTCTATTTCAAACGACGATCCTAAGGACATCTTTGAAGTAGGTAATGTTTCTATTTCAAACGACGATCCTAAGGACATCTTTGAAGTAGCATCTATTGTAGATTCAGGGTCCTGGACCCTTCAATTTGACGGCTCCATAATAAAAGGAGAAGGTGGAGTAGGAGTAATGATACTTTCACCAGATGGTGAAGCCACATCTGCTGCATACAAACTACAATTCCCTTGTTCCAACAACTCGATGGAATATGAGACCTTAGTTTTTGGATTACTACTGGCCAAGCAAATGGGAGTAAGGAATCTGTTGGTGAATGGTGATTCTAACCTTGTCATATAACATATGCAAGGGGAATTTGCGGTCAAAGATCCGATAATGGCACAATATCGGACTGTGGCACAGAGACTGTTACAGAATTTTGATTCAGTCAACTTCGAACATTCTCTTTGCACTACAAACAAGCACTCAAATGCACTGGCCACACTAGATGCCCGACTTAAGTTCGATGAAGCCTTACGACAGGTAAAAGTTATTAAGAAGACACTATCACCACCGCCGAGAAAGTACATGATGATGAACAAGAGGATTGGAGGACTCGGGTCGTGGAGGATTTGAAAAATCCTCACATATCAACTACCCCCATGAAGGAGCTAAAGAATTATGTGAACTTGAGAGGAGAGCTGTGTCATACGGCAACAACTGGCATGCTAAGTTGATGCCTTGGTCCAGAGGAGGCCACACAACAACTACACACCATGCACAACCATCAATGCTCCCACAAGGATGCTGAAGCCTTATACCGAAGGTTACAGAGAGTTAGTGACTACTGCCCCCCAATGATGAATGAGGCCAACAAGCTGCAGCAAAGTTGCCCAAGATGTAATGATGAGTACAGCCGTGACGGTTGTATGGTCATCATGAAATCCAACAAAGATTGGAGGCAACCCTATATTGACTATCTGGCATTGGTCAAGCTTCCTGACAATGTTATCGAAGCTGCCAAACTCAAGAGATGCGCCTTGGTAGGGGATCTTTTGTACCACAAAAGTTGGATGGGAATGCCAGTCAGATGTCTGGCTAAGAAGGGGGCTGAGGATGTCATACAGGAAATGCATTCGGGTGACTATGGCGCCCACCAAGGTTATCATCGCCTGTTGGACCAATTGTTGTAGATAGGTTACTTCTAGCCCACAATGCAAAAAAATGTACATAAGTATGTAAGGCATTGCTATCAATACCAAATTTTTGGTCGGAAGATTCATGCTCTGCATATTAAGCTACAACATATCTCCGCTCCTTGGCCATTTCATTCATGGGGCTTGGATCTGATCGGATCTACTAGTCCCAACTCAGGGTCACATGTAGATAATTACGGCTACAGAATACTACACCAAGTGGGTAGAGGCTAATCTTATAAGGTGAGCCACAGGAGCAACAGTCAGTAATTTCATACGAGTCCACATCATTTGCAGGTTCGGAATCCCCCAGAGGATTATATCTGACAACGGGACTCCGATTGTCAACAAGGATGTTAGATGTTGACAGAGCACTACAACATCAAACTCATCAGGTCAACTCCCTACTACCCAAAAGGGAACGGAAAGGCTGAAGCTACCAACAAAACCTTGGTTCGGATTCTGAGCCACATGGTGCCTGACCAAGGAGGTAAATGGCACGAGAAGTTCACTTTGGCACTATGGGCGTACCGCATCTCGAATAGAACCAGGACCCAGGACTCTCCGTTTGCATTGGTCTATGGCAGTGACATAATCTTGTCAGTAAAAATAAAAGTACCTTCTGCACACATAGCCTTGGCAGCAGCCAAAGAGGATGATGACATTGACGAGATCGGCGAACAAGTCAAAGACCTCGACCTAAAAGACGAAAGAAGGAGCAATGCAGAAGAAAAGGCAGCTGCATACCACGCAAGTATCTCTAGAGCATATAACAAGATGGTCTGTAGTTGTGACTTCATACAAGGAGACAAAGTACTAAGAGCGGCCACCCATGTGCGTGCTGATCTTTCAGCCCCTAATTTTGCTTTTAAATGGGAAAGTCCCTATGTCATAAGGGGTTGCTGCGAGCGAGTACTACATGCTATGCCAAATTGATGAGACACCCCTTAATGATCCGATCAATGCCAAGTGCATCAAATTTTATTATGGCAATTACTCTAATCAAGAGTAAACGTTGTATCCTTCACTAGACTAGTCTATTTCAATTTTCAATAATTATGCTTAGATCTGTAGGGATAGTTCAATCATTATGCTTAGATCCGGAGAGATAATTCATGAATAAGAGCAAGTCTTTGATTCCCACTATGAGTTTCTAACTACATGCAAAATATCAAATATGTTAAAAAAAAAAAAGATCACTGACAGCCTAGATATCTGTGCTACCACCCAACACTCTGCATCAACCTGACGTCTTTGGGACCTCTAGAAGGTCCACCAAAAGAGGGCCACGACTAAACTTATTGTTATTAAGAGAAGAACGCGCAACCGAAGTCTACATCACCACCCGCCAATCTGGCATTGACAGCAAACAGCTGCTCTTTTTCTCCTAACAGCTGCTCTTCTTCTCCTAATTACTCCCCCTTTATTGTCGTTTAGATGATGTCTTCCACGAAGGCACCGGGAAAGCAATAGGAGTCTCTTCCCTCATAAAGAAAGTATCAGTAGTAGCATTCCCAACACCAAGAGTAGGAGGACACCGACGCTTGGGAGACTCGCCTAGAAGAGATAAACGATACCTTACATAAGCAAAAGATATGCTTAGAATGAAACATACACTAGCAAAAGAAATCAAAGTCTCGCCCCTCTTAGTCAAGCGTGATGTAAGAGAAGTAATAGGAGAGACTGCTGCTGTTGACACCATCCTACTCAAGCCAAGGTCGTACGTCAACCTCAAGGTTAATGGGGCCAGAGTCGTGAGCTTGTCCCTCATCGACATCGTTTCCTTCATTTTCTTCAATCTCATGATCAAAGGTCGGTGTTTCCTCATTTGAAACAAGGACTGGGGGACTACCCATATGACGCTGACTGCACTTGGAAGATGAACCAACATGGAAGATGAACTAGCGTGACAAGTAACCTGTACCTATGACACAAAGGGCAAGAAGATCATAGAATCAATCAAAATAATGAAAGAAGAAGGAATCGTAGGTGTGCATGTATCTATACACAGGAAAAGCGCTAAAAATGTCAGATGATGTTGATATATTAAGTCATACTGATTTTCTAGAGGAGGTAACTGTCTTCGTCAGAATAGTCGAAGCCGATGCGTTGGCAGTCTTGGTCAAGATTTTGTGAACCCCATCAAGAGATGAAGTAGTCTTCTTAGAAGAGGGGCAGAACGGTAATCTCAGTCTGGCATGCTTAGCAAGGATGTAAACTAGTGCAACCCTCATTGCCTTAACTCTAACAAAAGCATAGGCATTATGCCAAAACCTGTGCCAAAACTTCACCATCTCTAGTGTACACTCTGGACGTTGATGTTTTCCGCTACTTTGATCTCATGAGTCGAGGTATGGAATAACTTGTCACACCCCAAATCTGAGATATAGGATCTCGAGGATTTCCAAGGGAATAACCTTCGGATCCAATGTATAGATGCGGATAGCCATTCACAATAATATAACCATCACTTAGTTGATCAGAGTTAACAATATAAACCAGTGAAAGACCGTAAAATTAAAACCTTTAACTTAACTAATACAGTTAAGCTCAATACCACATAATCAAGGAAATATCTAATCTATTACAACTTTAATGCCCCCTTGGGTCAAAACCAAAGTTAATAATAAAAACAAAATAAGATCCATTTCATTGTTCTCTAAGTATCTGAAAACAAAAGTAATTTCTAGCAAAGATCCATCTCCCAATCCACTTCTCAATTGAACTGATTACCTGTTTCAACATAAGGATGAGCCACAGGCCAGTAGGGAAATCTAACGAAATTACAATAATTATTTCTATAGATGTATAATAATACAAATTAATTCATACAACTTCACCCAATGGATAATACATTATTCACAGTGTATTAGCATGCTCATTATCATATTAAACATACTATTCAATAAGTATATCACATAGCACATTGTAATCCCATTACATTCCATCAAGGTTTATCAATCACATAATCCCATTATAATCGAAAATCACACATTTAATCATATCACACCATAAAAATTTATTCACATGGTCCCACCATGATAAATCATAAGTTCCACATGATCCCATCATGCATTAACACCTAATTCACATGATCCCACCATGCCTCAACACACAGTCTGCATGATCCCATCATGCATTGACATTCACACCACATGATCCCACCATGCCTCAACATACAATCCACATGGTCCCACCATGTCTCAAGCCACACGCATTACAACAAATCCTCAATGAAAGTACACACAAACATTCACTTCAAGTCGAACATATACAGTGATTAATGAAGTATGATATGATGCAAGTATATACAGTGAAATGCAGATGATGATGCATATCCAATGCAGGGGTAATTAGGCTTAGCCTAATCACACTCATTCAAAAATCAATCCATTCTTTAAGGGACTTCACTCACAGTAGAATGCCACCATTCCATTCTTTAAGGGGCGTGCACCTCACGGTAGAATGCTACCATTCCTATTCTTTAAGGGACTTTCACCTCATGGTAGAATACACTAGTAAGACTTATTCTTTAAGGGACTTTCACCTCACGGTAGAATGCACCAGTACACTATTCTTTAAGGGACTTTCATCACAAGGAAAAATACACCAGTACACTTATTCTTTAAGGGACTTTCACCTTAAGGAAGAATACACCAGTACACTTATTCTTTAAGAGATTTTCACCACACGGAAGGATACACCAGTAAGACCTATTCTTTAAGGGACTTTCACCTCACGGAAGAATACACCAGTACACTTATTCTTCAAGGGACTTTCACCAAATAAAAGAATATACCAGTAAGACCTATTCTATGGTGAGCTCACATAGATTCACACCCCATCATAATGTTAACTAGTTGATGCTCCCAGCACCACTCACAAGCCACTCATAACAAGACAAATAGTCAATTACATTGACTTTCAGTGGATACTCCCTTCACCACTCACAAACCATTCATAACGAAACACATAGTCAATTAAATTGACTTCCAGTGGATACTCCCAACACCACTCATACATCACACATAGATTAGATATCAGAATCAATCACAAGACATACCAGTGGATGCTACTTGTACCACTCACACAATTCAATTCTCTACACTATCATCACTAACCTTCCTAAACTCATCATACAATCCACTTTCTATATCCGAACTCTTTAATGTTATATTCTCATCCTATCATGTTCGGAACTACCATATCTTACTGAAAATCAAACCAATCATCTACCTTGCATCATATGGCCATAACTATTCAGTTTGTAGGCTAACTAACCTCACACACATGTCCAAATCATCATATAGGAGCTTCCCATAAAATATGGAGTCAACTGGACTTCGGTAGATGCTCGGTATCTACCGAGGGTCCTACTGAAATTCTTTGTACATGTCCGGCCGAGGCTTGGCAGATTGTCCGGAGAGCTATCCTGACTTCTAGGGATTTTCGGTAGATGTCTCGGTATCTACCGAGGAACTACCGAACAACTAATTCAGCCCAGAATTCCACGTTTCTCCTAAGGCTTCGTGCCCATATTCTCACATACCCATTTTTACACTTTCAAACATTAAATAACTAATTTTTATAACCATGAACCCAATCAATTCTTAACATATCAATCCAAATCTAATAACTTCCTAGTTTTGACGATTTTCATTCTTAATGGGAAGTCATCTCTACCCTTAATCAAGCCTTTTTTTTAAAAATTGAATTTCAATCTCTAAAAAGTGAATTTCGTCCATATCAGATTTTTTTGGCTAATTTCCTTTATTAACCCTATTATTTATTTAATTACATAGATTACCAAGTTGTTTTCTAAAATCAATAATTGATCCAATTCAGCCATAAGTCTTGCATATAATTCCAGATGTGTAATTAGAAGATTAATTAGGATTAACTCATTAATTACATAGTTGGCTCGAAGTCATTACATAACTCATGGAAGCCATGCCTTGTATATAGAAAGCATGCATGTGCGGCACTAATATCTAACACTGGCGTCAAAGGAGGAGTATGCTTAAGCCCAAACTGGTGAACAGAACGCTGAGGGTTGTAGGCCTCTGGAACATAACCATTATCCCCTTCCACTCTAGCCAGAAGGCAACCTGAAAACACACTCATGTTGTATGACATCAAGTCAAACGATATGTGGCTCCGGTTATTAAAGGGCACAATACTCAACATGAATATAATTTGTTAGCGAACGGACTCTATACCAGGCAATGTCTCGAGATAAGGGCGAAATACAAATTGTGACTCATCATACAACTTGATCCGCTTGGCATTATCCCATAACACTACATATGGGCGTTGCCCGTCAACATCCAAGAATGTACAAGGACAAGGGCAATACTCTTTGAACCGTTCAAATATGAAGAGCTGTAGAAAGACAATGGGAACGAAAGATTCAATGCCATACCTGCTAAGGGTGTAACTCGGTTCGGTTTAAACCGAAACCGAACTGACCCAAACTGACTTTGGTTCGTTTTGGGTTGAGATTTTAGACAAATGGTTTGGTTATGGTTTAGAAAACTCCAAACAGAATTAGTTTGGTTCAGTTTTGGTAAACCGTAACCGAACCGACCCAAACTGACTTTGGTTCGGTTTGGGTTGGGATTTTAGACAAATGGTTTAGTTATGGTTTAGAAAACTACAAACCGAATTAGTTTGGTTCAGTTTTGGGTTGAGTCCTCAGTTAAACCGAAACCCAAACGGAATTGAACTAAACCAAATTTAAATTAAACTATATTTTATATAGCATATATTAGTTTTAGAATTATAGACCTTGTTTAAGACACATAAAACATGTATATTAGTTTTAGATTTATAGATATATATGAGAAATTGATGATTCTTAATCCAATGGCTCATATTCAATAAGACAGAAAAAACCCTAATGAATGAGAATCTGAAACTCAACCAACTTGAGAGAGGCAGAGAGCTATGAGCAGAAAAAACAAAAAAAGGTAATCATTCTGCTTCTCCCTACCAACCTCCTCAATCCGAAGACCACCAATCCAAAATCCCAACTCCGACGTCCCTTCAAATCCAAGCATTCCACAGTAAACCTCTTCTCTCCTCCATTTCATTTCTCCTTCTTCTATTCCATTTGTTTTTCTTCTTCTTCCTGAACTCGATCAAATCCATTACTGCTACTACATCAGCAGCAGCAGCAGCAGCAGTGACCCACCTTATCCCCATTCTATTCACCACCCACCAACAATTCTTCTCCACCCTTCTCTCTCAATCAGTTCCTTTCATCTCCACACACCCCTGACCTTACACCATCGCCCTTTCTCTCTCTTATACCCACACACCTCTCTCTCTTTCTTCACTTCCTCCCCGTCCTCTATACTTGAGAACCCCTTTTGTTGCTACTATTGTTGCAGTAGCAACCTCCTCTTCTATACCTAAATCCTGTTATCTCCCTCTGTTCTTTCATTCAAACACCGAAGCCAAACTCTCTGCAACCCGAACCAAACCGAACCGAAACAGTAATTTGGTTTGGTTTGGGTTTCGGGTATTTTAATTTTATTCACTTTGGTTATGGGTTTTCCAATTCGATTTGGTTTGGTTTAGGGTTGGTGTTATTACATTTCGGTTTGGTTTTGTGTTGAGGTCAATCCAAACCAAACCAAACCGAACCGAGTTGCACCCCTAGCCCCTATTGGACTATGATCTGAAGTCGGACAACTGATGTAATCTCTGAATCCATTCGAATATGGATCCTACCAAAGTGCAATCAGATTTTAAATATGTTATTTCAAAAAAATTATATTAGGTTTTTCTTTTTTAGAATAAAACATATTTTTTTCAAGAGTCGTGGGGAATACGGTTATTTATCTGTATCCAATGGTTGGAATATGGATCCTACCAAAGTCCAATAGGAATTTCAATATGTTGCTTCAAAAAAGTTATATTAAGTTTTTCATTTTAAAAAAGGGAAAATTACACTTTGATTCTCTGATGTTTCTAGCAATTGTAGTTGGAATTCCTAAGGTTTTTGAAATTGTAATGACACCCTTCGTCAAAAACCTAAGAGGGTGGTTGTATAACCTGAAAAAATAACAAAATATAAATAGAGGACCTTAGTGTAGGATAGTAATTTGTCCAATTTGACAAGTTCAATTTGGACTTAGTAATCCTAGCTTGGGATACTTGATATCTTTAACCACGTATTGAGAGACACTAGAAGGCCTTAGATCGGTAATAGGTTAGTTCAACTTAATAAATTGAAAGGTAGAGACAATTTAATAGGTTAAGATAGTGATCAAATTAGAATAAAATAATGTGGAAACCTTGATCTTCCTATCAATGTGTTTTTATGTTCTATGT